>PITA01006447.1:0-100112 GCA_004023965.1 Spilogale gracilis | reverse complement strand
TCTATCTATCTATCTATCTATCTATCTATCTATCTATCTATCATCTCTATCTATCTATCATCTCTCTCTCTATCTCTCTATCTATCTATCTATCTCTATCTCTCTATCTCTCTATCTATCTATCTATCTATCTATCATCTATTTATCATCTATCTATCTATCTATCTATCTATCTATCTATCTATCTATCTATCTATCATCTCTCTCTATCTCTCTATCTATGTATCTATCATCTATCTATCTATCTATCTATCTATCTATCTATCTATCTATCATCTCTCTCTATCTATCTATGTATCTATCATCTGTCTATCTATCTATCTCTCTCTCTATCTATCTATCATCTATCTATCTATCATCTATCTATCATCTAGCTAGCATCTATTTTTGCTCTGGAGTTCCATGAGTCACTCAGATGTTTTTGGATATTAACCCTTATTAGACAGATGTAAATATTTTCTCTTACTCCACAGATTGCCTTTTTATTTTTACCTTTAGAAGCTTTCTAGTGTGATGTAGTCTCACTTGTTTATTTTTTTCCTATGCTTGTACTTTTGGTGTTATATCCAAAATTTATTTTCCAGGGCCAATGTCAAAGATCTTTCTTCCTAATTTCTTCTAGGAGTTTTATAGTTTTAGGTCTTATATTAAAAGTCTGTATTTCTTTTAGAGTTAGTTTTTATAAGTGGTGTAAGATAGGTGCCCAGTTCCATTTGTTTGTCTGTGAATATCCAGTTTTCCCAGCAGCATTTACTGAAGAGACTTTTTTTTCCCCACTGAGTCTTTTTTGTTTTGCTTCCTTGTCAAATATTAGTTGACCTTATGTGCCAGAGTTCATTTCTGAGCTTTTGATTCTGTTACTCTCATTTATCTGTCTGCTGTTATGCCGGTACTATATTGTTTAGATTATTACAGCTTTGTATTTTTTCAGCTTTGTTGACACATAGCTTCATAGGTTTAAGGTATACAACATAATGACTTGATATCTGAATATTTTACAGAATTATTTTCACATTAAGGTTAGTTGGCACATCCGTCACTTCACATGGTTACATTTTTTGTTTCTAGTGATGAGAACTTTCAAAATCTTTTTATCAACTTTGAGATACACTACATCACATAGTTTGAAATGAGGAAATGTGATGCCTCCTACTTTGTTCTTCTCTTTCAAGATCACTTTGGCTGTTTGTGATCATTTGTGGTTCCATGTAAATTTTAGGGTTGTTTTTCCATTTCTGTGAAAAATGCCACTGATTTTGATAAGGTTTGCATTGAATATATGATGGCTTTGAGTAATAGACCACATTTATGATATTTGATAAGACAACATAGGTAATTTTATAATGTAATAATCTTTAATGTAAAAGATACCCATGAATATAAAATGCCTTTCCATTTATTTGTGTCTTCTTCAGCTTCTATCATGTCTCATGGTTTTCAGTGTAAAAATATTTCACCTCCTTGGATAAATTTATTCCAAAGTATTTTATTATGTTTGATGTTATTATAAATGGGATTGTTTTCTTTCTTTCTTTTTTATTTTATTTTATTAAAGATTTTTTAATTTATTTGACAGAGAGAAACACAGCCAGAGAGGGAACACAAGCAGGGGGAGTGAGAGAGGGAGAAGCAGGCTTCCCACCGAGCAGGGAGCCCGATGTGGGACTCGATCCCGGGTCTCCAGGATCATGACCTGAGCCGAAGGCAGTCGCTTAACTGACTGAGCCACCCAGGTGCCAGAAAGGCAGGTGATTTTTGATGTTCATTCTGTATCCTGTAATTTTACTGAAATTTGTTTATTAGTTCCAACAGTTTTTGCTGAAGTCTTCAAGATTAGCTATATATATGATTGTGAGATCTGCCGATAGAGACAATTTTTCTTCTTCCTTTACCAATTGGATGCCTTTCATTTCTTTTCTTTCTTTTTTCTTTTTTTGTCTAATTGCTCTGGCTGAGACTTCCAGGAGTGGTGAGAATATGAATACTTGTTTTGTTCCTGACCTTAGAGGAAAAGCTTAAAACCTGATTTAACCATCAACTGTGATATGAGCGGGGGGCTAGCCATATATGACTTTTCTGATGTTGAGGCACATTCCTTCTCTATCCACTTTGTTGAGAATTTTTGTCATGAAAAGATGTTGAGTTTTATCCAATGCTTTTTCTGCATCAATTGAATGATCATGTGATGGTTATTTTTCATTCTATTAATGTGATATATCACATTTATTGATTTGCACATGTTAAACCATCCTTACATTCCAAGTATAAATCTTGCCTGGTCAGGGTGTACAGTCCTTTTAATGTGCTGTTGAATTTGGTGTGCTTGCATTTGGTTGAGAAAGGTTTACATCTATGTCTCTCAGGAGGATTGGTCTGCAATTTTCTTTTCTTGTAGTACCCTCATTTGGACTTGTTGTTAAGATAGTACTGGCCATGTAAAATAACTTTGGGAATGTTCCCTTCTCTTCAATTTACTGGAAGATTTTGAGGAAGACTGACACTAATTCTTCTTGAAATGTTTCTTAGAATTCTGTTTCTAGACTTTTCTTTGTTGGGAAGTTTTTGTTTCATGTTCAATTTCCTTACTCATTATTAGTCTGTCCACATTTCTCATATCTTCATGATTCATTCTTAGTAGGTTGTGTTTTTACCAATTTATCCATTTCTTCTAGGCTATCCAGTTTGTTGGCATATAGTTTTTTACAGTGGTCTCATGATGCTTTATATTACTGTGCTGTCAGTTGTATTTTTTTCTCTTTCATTTCTGATTTTTATATGATTCTTCTCTTTTCTTCAGTCTAGTTAAAAGTTTGCCAATTTCACTTATTTTCTTTCAAAAAGAAAACTCTTCATTTTGTTGGTCTATTATCTTTCTATCTCTACCTTATTTGGACTGATGTTTTTATTTCTTTACTTTCATAAGCTGTGATATTACCTTTGTTCTTTTTTCCCCTGCTTCTTTGATGTGTGCATTTAGGTTGTTTATTTGAGATTATTCTTTTTTCTTAATGTAGGTATTTACTGCTATATACCTTCCTCGTAGAACTGCTTTTGCTGCATCCCCTAAAGTCTGGTATATTATGTTTCCATTTTTGTTTACCTCAATGTATTTTTAATATCCCTTGTTATTTTTTCTTTGACCCAGTGGTTTCTCAGGAGTGTGATAGTTAATATCCATGCATTTGTGGATGTATGGATTTCAAATTTCATACCATTTGGTTACAAATGATACTTGATATAATTTCCATCTTCTTGAATTTGTTGAGACTTGTTATGCAGTCTAAAATATGATCTATCCTATAGACTGATTTATGTGTCTCGAGAAGAATCTTCATTCTGCTGCTGTTGGAGATAATGACCTAGGTGAGTGTTTTACATGCATTTAGTCCACAGTGTTGTTCCAACCCAATATTTCCTTATTTATTCTTTGTCTGAAACACCTACCTTTTATTGAGAGTGGGCTATTAAAGTCCTCTACTATCATGGTTATTGCTATTTGTTTCTCCATTTGGCTCTACTAGTATTTGATTTATATATTCAGATGCTCCAATGTAAGGTGCAGAAATATTTACAGTTGTTTTATCTTCTTGATGAATTGACCCATTTAACATTACCTTCTTTGTCTCTTATTAACATTTTCAGCTTGAAATCTATTTGTCTGCTGTAAGTATAGCTACTCATGCTGTTTTGCTTACCGTTATCTCTTTCTATCCCTTTGCCTTTTGCCAATGTGTGTTTTTAAAACTAAAATAAGTCTCTTAAAGGCAGCCTATCATTAGATCATGTTTTTTCTTTTTCAATCCATTCAGCCATTATGTTTCTTTCAATTGGAAAATGGATCCATTTTCATTTAAGGTAATTTTGTTGATAGATGAGGACTTTGTGTTGCATATTGTTAATTGTTTTCTGGCTATAGGGTTTCTTTTTCCTTTTTTTTTCCTTGTCTTCCTTTGTGATTTGGTGACTTTTTGTGGTGATATATTTTGATTTATTTATCATAATTTTTTTTGTGTATCTACTACCTTTCTTTCCTTTGTGGTTGCTTTCAGGCTTATAGGAAATATCCGATAGCTATGACATCCTATTTTAACCTGATCACAACTTAACTTTAATAGCACACAGGAACTCTGAACTTCGCTATCTCCCAACTTCACATCTTTGATTACTGATGTTACAGTTTACTTCCTTTTTATCGTGCATCCAGTGGTGAAATGTTTACAGTATGTTTGTTTTTTAACTTCTAAACTAGAGTTGAGAATGTGACTATGCATCACCATTACAATATTGGATAATCCGACTTTGACTGTGTGTTCCCCTTGACCAGTGAGTCACATCATAGCCACAAATTTCATTACCCAGGATCACATACATACAGGAGGTGTTGAGTTTTATTTCAGGATGTTGGGAGAAGATTATATTGCATAGTATTATATAATGCTAAGTAATGTATAACATATGGGAGGGAACAAAAAATATGTGCCAAGTCTCTGGGGACAGGCAGGGTTTGTGTGAGGCAAAGATGTATTTAGTCAAGGGTCAGACAAGAAGACGAGTCAGCGTGCATGGGGACACCACAGAGGGTGGAGGTGGGCCTATCCAGCACAGAGCAGGGGCTCAGACCCAGACCCCACCCTGCGTGTGGGCACTGACCCAGCAGTTCTGGGTTGAAAACGTCAGAATCTTTTTTATTTTATTTTATTTTATTTTATTTTATTTTATTTTATTTTATTTTATTTTATTTTATTTTATTTTATTTTTTATTTTATATTATTTATTTGACAGAGAGAAACACAGCTAGAGAGGGAACACAAGCAGGGGGAGTGAGAGAGGGAGAAGCAGGCCTCCCGCCGAGCAGGGAGCCCGATGTGGGGCTCGATCCAGGGACCCAGAACCTTTTTTACGAAGCTCTCTGGGAGGTTCTGAAAGATAGTTTGGGGAATGAGCACCCTGAAGACTTGAATCTCAAGAAACATCTTCCTTTAGAAAATGAACGGTGGAAATGCATCCAGAACAAATATGTTACATTTACTGAGTTTGAACAGTGTTTAAGTGTCATTATTATCATCCATTTGGAGAAAGTGATTTGAAAGACGTTAAGTTTCTCAGGTCGCACTGATGCACAGGAAGTAGAGCCAGAGCTCCCATGCTGGTTGGGCTGCCGCAAAGCCTGCATTTTACCCACTTGGTTGGCCGCATCCTTAGACAAGTGTAGAGGGAGCAGCAGGATGGGAGGGTGGGGCAGGAACATCGCGCCAGGAGGCCAAGGGTGGGCTGTCGAGAAAGCAAGGCTAGTCCTGCAACATTCAGGAATTGACCAGAAGCCGTAATATCTCACAGGAGGTTCTAGGGATTGATCAGTTGCTTTCTGGTGTTCCTGTTAACAGAAGGAGGGAGTTTTCCTGGGAGAATCAGAGAGACGGGATCAGAAGATAAGTGGGGATATAATTTTAAAGAATTAACTCCTTTCTCTGATCCTGCAGCCAGGAGTAAGAGGATGGAGGTAAGTTTGTCATCCCACCATGAAATCCTCCTGATTAGTGACCTCATTTTGGCTCCTGAGCTAATATCCAAAGGTCTAAGGGCAGATTGCAGGAGGATTATGCCCTTTTCTGAGGAGGCCTAGTCCATAATTACATGTCTGGAATACCTTATTTTTTTTTATTTTAATAGTAAAAGAAAATACTGTTTAGTTATTTGCATGGTGCCTTGGTTCACACATACTAAATTTGAACCCCAAATATGCCTCTGTGCTTTAAGCCAAATGCTGACAGTGGAATACAATCAGTTAGGGCATTTTTTTTTGCTTCTAAGCAGGAAATCGTCAAGGGAGGATGTCTTTACTCGGGTCTGGAAAGAGAAAGTGGACGGGCACATGAAGGCAGAGGCTGGCAATGTGCCCTTGCATCCTCATAAGCTGCATCCGCGGGCAGATCGAACCAAGCGCTCACTACCTGAGCACTTAGAAATGGGAGGGCCACCGTCGTGAGGGGCAGACCGTGAGTCTGATACTCACATCCTTCACTTCCCTCTCGCTGATCCCCGGCTGGGACAGCTCTCTCCTAGGCTCTTCCCTCTGGGATCTGCTAGCTCGGCTCAGGAGGGAAGCTGGGGGCTCAGGGAGGTGGGTACTTTGTGTCGACCGAAAGCACTGCTGTGGTTTTCTTGCTCTGTGGGCAGTGCCAGTGTTCACGGGCAGACACTCCTGTCCCTCCAGCCCCTTCCCATCTCGCACACCGGGAGAGGGGCTTGCCGTCATAGGCGTGATCACTTCTCAGGGAGCTCAGGGGCGGAGCCTGGTCACCTGGGGCTCTACTCTCTCCCTTCCTTGGGGAAACACTGTCCTGCTAACAGTTATGATGTCATCATCCATCACCTTAAAATAATACAATAATAATAACTAAAATAGATTCTTTATTTGTGAGAGAGAATGCACAAGCAAGAGAAGGGTAGAGGAAGAGAGAAAACCAGATTCCCCTGCTGAGGAAGGAGCCTGATATGGGGCTCGATCCCAGGACCTTGAGATCATGCCCTGAGCCGAAAACAGAAGCTTAAGCGACTGAGCCACCCAGGCACCTGGACACATTATATTCTGAAACATGACTACTATCTAAACTATCTAAACTACTATGTTAGGTTGTGAAAGGTTTGAAAGTAAGAATCCTGTGAAAGAAAGTTCATAGTAGTAAGTAAATTGTGGGATAAATGTCCTAGTTTTAGGGAATTTAACTGCCGGAAGGAATATAAAACAGGCGTGGAAAGATATCATACAGATTTCCAAACATGATCGCCATGCATCGCACGAGGACGGGCTATTGACGAAGAACACGGTGGGATTCTGAGCTTGTCTGTCCAGCGTCCTATAGGCTTGCCTCGCCAGCTCTCTCCCCCTGCTCTTCTGCTGACCGAACTGCTGCTATTAACAGAGTATTACATGGAGGAGGTGTAGAGAAATCCATTTTTCACTGCAGTATCACATAATTCAGTACTTTTGTCGTTTGCATTTTCTTCATCACAATCAAGTAGAAGACATAGGATCTGGCTCTTCTGGGAGGTTGCCTCCGTGCTTCCTTTTGTTGGCCGAGCTGCGAATTGGGTGGTGTTTGTTCCGTTTCCTCAGCAGGGCCCAGGACAGGTGCAAGGTGGAGTGAGCACGTGTGTGCACGCGTGTGCGCGTGTCAGGTGAGGTCACGCCCGAGAGAAGGCGGCCATGTCCTCCCGCCATCAGCCAAACCAGCCCCCGGGGACAGGTCACTCTGGAAGGAAATGGTCCAAACTGGTTTTATATTCATGCTGTTTCCAAAGATGCTCAGTGGCGAGTGCATGGGTCTTCATCATGAAAGCATGAAAACGTGAAGCCTGGGGCACTCGGCTCGACACTCTGGGTATTTCTTATGATCTAATTTATGACAAATTAATCTGCAGCACGTTTTACTCCCACAGAAAGACGTACCTGTGAGGTGGGCTGTTCTAACCCATTGCGAACAGTCTCGGGTTGGGCAGGGCCACAGCAGAAGTTATGACTTGAAAAATGACTTAGATTTGGAACATGATGAGCCATAGCTCTGTAAGAAGTGGGGAGGTGCTCGACTCCCTGAAATCAAACGAAACACGTCATTATTTCGTTTCTGGACTGCATGTTTACCACGCACCGTCCTTAACGGCTTCCCCGAACGGGGGAATAGAAACGGACAGGGCTGTATCTGGGATGTCATCGTTGAGAGCTTCTGCACCCGCGCTGCCTGAGATGCCCAGCCAGTGCGGCCTCCGGAGCTGGAGGGGCGGGGGAGGAAGGGCTCCAGGGCTGGAGGGGCGGCGGAGGAAGGGCTCCAGGGCTGGAGGGGCGGGGGAGGAAGGGCTCCAGGGCTGGAGGGGCGGCGGAGGAAGGGCTCCAGGGCTCTCCGGAGCGTGGGAGGAAGCAGTCCATCATTCACAGACATCCGCAAGCGCACATGAAGAACATCCCCGATGCTTCCTCCTCTCTCTCTGCCTGCCTCTCTGCCTACTCTCTTTCTGTCAAATAAATATATAAAATCTTTTTAAAAAATAAATTTACTTTCTTGTTTTTTAATCCTCAATGAACCATTATTTTTAAGTAAGGCCGTTTTTCTCTGGAGAGATCCTGCGGTCCGTCAGGCAGTGCTGGTGTCCCTTGATGTGCAGGGACAGTGTGGGCGCTGGGTGTGGCGAGGCTGCCTCTCATGGGCCTGTCCCACGTGCTGCTGGGCATTTCCCTCTCTGGCTTCCAGCCGCGTGTGCTGCGGCCAGCACTCAGTGCTCCGGGCAGACGAGTCCAGCCCGCCTTCCCATATTCCCAGCCCCCATCAGGTCGGAAGACCATTGGATTACTCCCAGGGATTAAAGTCTCTATTTGCTTAGCAGCCCTCAAATAAACATCACAAGAACCTTCATGACTTGCCCTTCTTTCCTCAAACCCAGAGAGCCTTTTGTGGCCTGTGCATTTCCGTCAGTCTCTGGTCGCAGTACAAGGTTGCTGGGCACACTCAGGGCCAGGTGTGCTGCTTATAGGTGCCCTTCACCCTCAGCCAGCGGCGCCTCAGATTCCAGTAGTGTCCTGTGTTATCTGATCTGTTCTTCATATAGCCTTCTGAATATCCTTCCAAATAAATGGCATTTCCTCTCTTCCTTGCTCCCTTCCCTCTTTCCTTACCCCAAATGGTAGGCAATGCATAATGACGCCCCTTGCCTGCTGGGAGCGTAGGAAACAGGTGTTAAACACAGAGACAAATACAAATCTTTTTGCACTGGGTCAAGTTCAAGTTAGAGTTCCAGGTAAAGGGACCCAAGGGTCCAAATGAACAGAGGAGAACAGAACCTTAATTTGTTCTGGAATCTAAAATGGGGCCAATGGCTGCAGGTTGCTTGGTTATTTACATTATATAATCGTATCTAATATATCCATATATCTTATATGCTCTAGTATATACATTTGTTATATCTTATTATATCATGTACTTGTACATTGGCCCGTATTTTTCTTTATATGAATAGATAGTCACACTATTTTCTGTGCTTTTTACTGACCCTCTGTTTCAGCCATCAAATTTCTTATTATCCTTTAAGACCCTGTTTAAAATTCATGACCTCTCTGCTAATGCCAGTGAGAACCGGCCCATGGGTCTTGTCCCTTGCCACCTTCCGTTCTGCGCTCTGACCCTCTCTCTTACCCATGATGTCTGACTCTGTGGGTTCCTGTTTCAGGGCCACGGTCTGGCTGCCAGATCATCCTGGCCAGGTCACTTCTCTCTCCAGGCCCCGTCCTCTGACAATAGTGCCCAGCTCAAGTGGCTTGTACAGAGCAGGGGGTCATGCTTGTTAATTACGTGGGCATGCCTTGCCCTGAGCGACCGGGTCGGCCATGACTGTCCTTTTTGGTGCCCTTCATTTATCTTTGAATTTCCCTTGGGGGCTGAACCAGTACTTTGCAGGGAAGAGTTCCTTTGTCAGCTTGCTGCACGAGTGGATTTCTCTTGTCCTCCATCCCTGGGTCCGAGTCCCTGCCCCTGACGGTATCTACCCAAACCCTATTGGAGACAGCGCATTTCCTTCTGGGCGCTGCCTTGCCGCGCTCCTTCTGCCTTCACTAATTTGTCTCCTTCCCACTTTGACAGTACGTAGACGAAATGCCCCACACAATTTAGCGCTCAATTACATGCTGTCTTACACTCACTTTTGTGTCATGCGTTATAATCATCCTCCTAAATACATTAACTCCTCGAGGAGATCATATTGTAAGCCATTAAAATTGTCACAAAGCTTAGCTCAACTTTGGGTTCAGTGTAAGCCTCAGGAGAAAGTTTAAGGATTCTTCTCTTCATCTTGTACAACCTGAACATGTACGAAGGGTGATACGCTTTCAAGGATCAACTTACCAGACTGGATGATACAGGTTAAAGAAACAGTTTACCACACTAAACACAAAAGATGTCTTCTCAAGCCCGGCCGGAGACAAGGCTGGGGATGAATGGGGGGCTTCTGCAAATCTGCTGGGATCTCACAGAAACTGCACTGGGCTGACAGGAGAGGGTCCAGCTCCTGTCCCAGGGCAGGTCTGGCCAGGCTTGGGAAGTCTGGGGTCCAGGCCTCACATTGCCACAGGCCAAGTCCTCTGGATCTGCCGTCAGTCTCATTTCTGGCTAATGCCACCTTGAGAAGCTTCATTCCTCACACAAGGCTGACAAGGGGCCTTACCTGCGGGTTTTCCTTCCTGTTGGGGGGTGGGTAGGCAATTGGAGGTCGTGAGGGGTGAGCAGCAGGTCCGGCTGAGGCTTGCTGAGCCTGCGGGGTGCGTGGGAGTGAGGCCTCTTTGGGCGATGGCGTGTGTCCACGATGCTGCGGAACACGGCTGGACGCCCCAGCGAGCATCGCGGCACTTGCCGTGTTTTCTCTACAGAAAGTGGAAATTCGGGAAAGAGAGCAGTCAGGTGGTCATCTCAAGTCTCACGTTTTAATAGTAATAAACATGCCAGGGGCTAGTGATATTTCACATGTACACACTTTATTTCCTTTTTTTTTTTACACAAAACTTATTTCGTTAACATTATTCCCCAGGTTTCGTCACATCAAGGAGCACTGACCCACACAGCAGAGAAGGAGTGCAGGTCCCCACCCGATGCCGTCCCAACATGACTGTCTCCGTGTGCAAATGAATCTTCGTCCTTAGTGTCTCCTGCTCATATCACGGACACTGTGTGGAAGGCACTGCAAACCATGTCAGAAAGAAATCATATGTAGCATATGAAGTGATCTTGAGAATTCCATACCTTATGTTTAGTTCTAATTACAAAACATTTCGTTGTGACAGGATGAAATGCATTTCATTATATTACACGAAGAAGTTTGAGTAGAGACGTGTCGGCTCACCTGTAAAATCCAATATTCAGTTTGATCATTCATTAGACGATGGGTTCAGGAGAGAGATAACAGAATTAAACAAAGTTTATCATATTATTAGCTGAATTTTATCTGTGCAATTTCAACTGGGATATGTGCCATCAGACACAAGTAGATTTCTCACTTACCACAGAAATATTTGAATCACTAAATGTCTAAAAAAATTAGAAATATATTACTTAAAATACAGCTTTTTTGCCCCAGATGGTATTTGTAGCCATAAAAGTTCTCTTTAAACAGAACTCTATATATTTAGAGTTTAGCATATTTAGTGTTAAGGATTCTAAACCAAAGTAGTTGAAATTACTTTAAAATTTTATTTTAAGAGCCTGGAAATTATTTCGAATGCACTAGATACATAAATTTATTACTATAAAATCACCTTTGGGAGTATTATTTACCATCATTAACTACAACCTAACAGATGCAATTTACAGTGATTATTGGAGCTTTGGTATTATAATAATTAGTACAAAGTTTTAATAAAGTGCAGCTCTGCAAAGCCTCTGTGGGACTGTCTTTATTAGCAACACAATATCCTACAGTGTTGCCGATGCAAGAAACAGCTAGAAGGACAAGTCATACTTGTGATTGACTTATGGCACTGGCTTTTGTATTATTTTACTGATGTCCATGGCAAAACCAATGTGCAAACAGACCGTGGGTATTTGACATGAAGGGGTGTTGGAGGGAAAGGAGACATCCTGGGTGCTAATGGTGATTTCAGCTCTATCCTACCTCATTCAAATGCGCCTACATTTCTTCATGCCTCTCACTAGTCCCCAAATCCCAATTTTAGCTGTTCTAGGGACAAGTAACTGGTACCAAAATAGGGTCACCGTAGGCAGCATCTGTCTTTAAGCATGCATTTCCATTTTAGAGTTCATGTCCGAAATGTTTAGTCAAACTCGCGTCTTAGCAAAGTTGAAATCACACTTTTGTTTCCTCTTGCGCTGAGGCTTCAGGGTGGCGTCGTCCTTCCACATCGCGGTGGGTCTCCTGGGGGGCCATCTCTCCTTGCCCTGAATTCATTTTTTTCTGCTGTGCTGCCCCGCTCTTGAGATGCTGCCCTTTTCCTTCTGCACAGTCTGTGGTATTGGGGAGCTTTCCCATTGGAGTCAAACTTCCAGTGAGTCTCTTGAATGGGCGCAAACACGGATTTCTGGGGGATGTCTGTGCAACATCATTAAGCCTCCTCAGTGGAAGCTGCCCATCAATATTTTACTCATTTACTGTTTCACCTTTGTGAGATTTACCAGTTACAACAGCTCTGACATGGGTCAGCTGAAAAGGTAGGAGTTTTTTTTTTTTTTTCTTTTCTCTTCCCTTCTCTTCTCTTTCCTTTCCTTTCCTTTTCTTCTTCTTTTTTCCCTTTCTTTTCCTTTTTTAAAAACTGTTCTAGTTAGATCAGGAACGGTTTCCATTTATCAAACTCTGAACCATTTTAACATCCTCTAAGCAATGGGGGTGCTTGTCATCATCTCTCAAAGTAGATCCACGGAATACTGTCCTGGAGGAAGGCTACGGCACCCGAGGTTAACTGGAAACCTATCTCCCACCAGTGGAGGACTTACCAGAAACTTCATTGTATTGCCAATTGCCGAGAAGATTTAGTGTAAAGAATTTCTATAAATCTGTTGACCAACGATTCATTTTCAGAGGTCTCGAAGGATAGAGCCAAAGTGTTACGACATAAAGGGAGTGCTAGCGACATCTCTAAACAGTTTATGGCTGTAGTTAACAGCCACAATGGGCTGTCTGTATTTATAACTCTTGGAAATTTCACAGATTACTCTGTGTGGGTCCAGGACTTTGGCTTCACAATTTTAAGATAAACGTAAAGATTAGAGAGTATCAGTGGAGATTTATTCTCTAATTCATCATATTTTACTTGCTTAAAGATATACATTGATCTTTGTAAGTGGCATAAACAGGCATGAATTTTTACAAAGATATGTATTTTCTAGGTCCTTAATATACTATACAGAATACAAGTTTAAAAATCTTGACAGTAGAAAAAAAATATCAGCTGTTTTACATGTATTAAAAATTTGTTGAAATTTCAATTTAGAATTCCGATGTTTTTTTTCCTTTTTAGTTTGTGAAGGGAGAATATTCTACCCAGAATACCACATTGTGGAAAAATTACCAGGTGGGGTGTGTTATCGATTGTGGTGTCAGACATACAAGCATGCTAGAGGCAAGAGAGCATGTGGGCACATCAGGTCTTTGTATCCAGGCTCAACTTCATTTTATATCTGTTTGCAGAATCATCCACACCAATACTGTTTGCTTAGAGGTAACGCCTGGGTAAAATTTCTAAAAATTCACTTCTTCAGGCTTTGTGTGTAGAATTAGAAAAAAAGTTAATTTTGAAACAAATAGATTTTTTCCCCCAGAAGTGTGGTATCTGTCGATTGGGAGCACCGGCATCTTCCACAGAAGGTTGTGGCATCAGGATGTGAGAGCCGAGTCGTGGGTATATTTTTGTGCTCTCTCTCTTCTAATGCAAGCCCTACACCTCGTTGCTAGGTTGTGCTTGGAGACCATGGTTGAAGATTTTATTCTTGTGTCTGGAAATGCGGGGAGGCCCTGTCCCTGGGATTAGCCAAGAGAAAAGCATTGGATGAGGTGCGCGTGAAGGTGAGGAAGTGGGGCTTGTCCCTTTTTATCACAGGCCTCTGTTGAAGACGTATTTAATGCCGCCTCTCTGAAGAGTGATTCTTCTGTGACATCGGGGCGGCTCAGTCAGCCGTGGTCCCGGGGCGGTGGGTTCGGGCCCCCTCGGCCCCCCTGCTGTGCCCGTGCTCTCTGCACTGCTGTCTCTCACTCACAAAGAGGTCCCTAAAATCTGTAAGAAAAGTAGAATATTTTAAATAATAATATAAAAAATTAAAAATGACTTTTCAAACCAATCGAAAAATTATTTCACCTTCTGCTGAAACACGACGTCTTTTGGACACGCCCTCCTTCCCAGACATCTTACCGCCCATCCGGGGCCGTCACTTGATCCCCCGGGGCTCCGGATGTGCTGACGTGTGGTCACTTCTAGGAGTGCTGTGTGCACGCTCCAGTCTAACCAAAAGTGCTTTCCAAGACAAATACTGTTTCCTTTTACTCTGATTTAATAATCCCCCACAAACTCAGAAAGGTCCATTTTGTCGGCATTTTGTATTATTGGTCTTCATGTTCCCCAGACCCCAGGCAGGAACACAGATCAGAATCCATCTAGCGCGCACCTACATGTTTCAGCGAACATGCAATTCTTGTTTAAAATGTGTTCTGGACTCTTGGCTTCCATCTGACGGGGCAAGAAGGGGCTAGTAGGGGGCCTTGGGGGTGTTCCTCTGCATGCCTCGGTCTGTCGTTTCATCTGCACACACACACACACACACACACACACACACACCAAGTCGCACACACAAACGTGCACACCCTCGCTTGCATGCTGAAGCTTCTCTCCATCCACGCTAGGGTGTCACCCGGCCACCCACACAAGGCTGCTGATAGAGCCTGGGCTCAGGGAGAAGGCACCGAGGGGAGGCCTGTGCCGTCCTGGGGTAGACCTGGGGCCGTCGGACAGCACTGAGGACCCGTGTATCTGGAGCTAGGTGGGGGGCTCAGGGTTTCCCATGGCTTGCCTTCGGCTTTAGGGAAAGTGAACTATGGAGAAGGTCTGGGGTAAGCTAGGGATAGGGTGTAGACAACATGGGGTCAAAGCAGGGGTGTTCCAGGTGTTCGAATGTTACTGGCCGAAGGGTCTGGATTTTCCCATTGAGCTTTTAAGATATGGAGCTTTACACAGACCTGTCTCCCTGAAACAAATAATACATTATATGTTAATAATAATAAAAAAGGAATTGGAGATTTAAGAAGGAGAAGAGGAAGGACAAAGGGGAAAAGAAGAAAGAGGAGGGAGAAGGGGAGGGGGAGAAGGAGGGGAAAAAGAAGGAAAAGAAGGGCTGAGTTCACGTCTTGGGAAATGAGTACCGGTGAGAGGTAAGTAGCGTCACTTTTCAGGGCACAGCTGAAGTGGAAAACCCCATGTCCTTCCAAGGGGATGCTCTGTCCCCCGGCATGGGAGTGCGAGCTGCGGCTCAGAGCCCTTGCCCCCTGGAGAGCAGACCTGACAGGGCTGTGTAGAAGGCACAGGAGAATGAGGTGGTGGTCGTCGTGCCCCGTGTCTCCCCGGGCACAGGCAGCCCAGCCTTGGCTCAGGGCACATGCTGGCTGCCTCCCTGGCCCGTTCCGTCTGAAGCCAGAATGCATGTCGGGGTGAACGGGGTGCTGCGGACGTGTCCCTGATGAGCAGGGGGAAGATCTGAGAGCATTTTCGTTTAAAAAAACCCGACGACAACAACACCGGCATGCTTAACAACACTCTCGTAACGTGATCATCAAAAACCCAAAGTGGTAAATTCTGCAGGACAATCTTGTTCTTCCGATGAATAAATTTGTAAGTAAAAAACAAAATGCAAGAAAATAAGATGGGAGAAGAACTTACTTTTTTAAAAAAGATTTTATTATTTATGTATTTTTGAGAGGGGAGGGGCAGGGAGAGAGGGAATTCTAGCAGACCCCCCGAGCACAGAGCCGCACACAGGGCTCCATCCCACAAGCCTGAGACCGTGACCTGAGCTGAAATGGAGATTTGAACACTTAACCAACCAAGTCACTCAGATGCCCTGGAAGAGGATCTTATAAATGAGAGGATACTTCAGAAATACAACTGATTGTTTTTAAGAATTTTTTTTTTTTAATTTGACAGAGAAAGTGCACAAGCAGAGGGAGAGGGGCAGAGGGAGAGGGAAAAGCAGGTTCCCCACGGAGCAGGAAACCCAACGTGGGACTCGATCCCGGGACCCTGCATTCATGACCTGAGCCAGAGGCAGTGGCTTCACGGACTGAGCCACCCACGTGCCGCAGACAGAAACTGGCTTCAGTGTATGTATCTTACTTGGCTGCTGGTAACAGCAAGCAGATCATGAAATGTTGCTGCCGGGAGCCAGCCCTGGCAGAGATGTGGGTCCCGAACCACGGGATGTCTGGCGGGCGAAATAATGACTTGGACACGGAAATCTGATGCAAGCTGACAGACCCGAGGTCAGTCAGGAGAGACCTGTGAAGCAGGCTCAGGCGCACGCTCTGGCTCTCTAGCTCTGGCTCTCTAGCTCTGGCTCTCTAGCTCTGGCTCTGGCCCTCTTGCTCTGCTTCTCTCTCTTCTTCTGTCTCTCTTGCTTTCTGTCTGCTTCTCTTTCTGCTGCTTTCTTTGCTTCTCTGTTTCTGTCTCTTTTTGCTTCTTGCTTCTCTCATTGCTTTGCTTCTGTATCTCTTTGCTGGCTCTCTTTCTCTCTCCTCGCAGGCTCTCTGCCTTTTTTCTACCTTTGGCTCTGCCTTTGTCTCTCTTGACTGTCAAGGGTCCCAGTCTTTTATTATTCCCAAGTGAGGAAGTTGAATGGTGCAGTGAAATCTTTAACTGCTTTTGCACCCGCCCTAGAGACAGGATTAGTATTGTTACTGCAGGGTGCAGAGTGATTGCTTAAACTCACAGAGGCTGAGACCATTGAGGCAGAGGGATCAAGGAATACAGATAAGAGATACAGAGATATGATTACCGGAGGAGGATTAAATGGAACTCTATGTCTTGGATAAGCACACAAAGGACATATTGCCCCGACCCTCAGGGTACATGGCTTTCCCAATTCTAGATTGGGAAAGCCCGGAGGGGCTTTCATTCACCTTCACAGGTACCTCCAAAGTTCCTGGTGGCTTGGGCATGGCGGGAGGGGCAGATCATGCACCATCCTCGACAATGAAAAGTTCCAAGAGAATTGGGAAATTAGAACACTGATTAAATATTTGATAGGACTCAGAAAGTATTTTTCAAGTGTAGATTTGTACATGGAGGGAAGATTTTTTTTGGAAAGAATGCCTACCCCATAGGCACGCTCGTTGCATGGTTGCAAATGAAAGGACAGGAGTTACAGGGTTTGGGTCGTAGTGTGTGAGACTAACAGGGAACAGACGCTGACTGTGAGTTGGTCATGCCGAAGCTGTGGGAAGGGCATGAGGGGTTCCCAGCTGTGGGAAGGGCGTGAGGGGGTCCCAGCTGTGGGAAGGGCGTGAGGGGGTCCCAGCTGTGGGAAGGGCGTGAGGGGGTCCCAGCTGTGGGAAGGGCGTGAGGGGGTCCCAGCTGTGGGAAGGGTGTGAGGAAATCCCAACCATTCCTCCACTCCCCTGTGTTTGCCATTTCCCACAATACACTGTTTTCTAGAGACTTCCACACAAGCTGTGCCCTGGGGTACCAGGTGGGAGGCGGGGAGGTTGTGGACATGCATGGTATTGTGGCCCCACTGGTGGTCTCCAGGATGGCCCCCTCATGGGGCTCCCCCTTTTATAGCTCGTAAATGAGCCCCCAAATGCAGATGTCCACAATGAGAGTCTGTTTCTTACCTAGATGTTCCATCTGTTTTACAAGGACAAGGAAGGAGCACGGTGAAATTTACTGAGTTCACATCTTGAAACTCTAAGAGGGAACAGGGTGGAAACTCATACCCTTCCCCACGTCCTCAGCCGGTGCTCTTCCTTCCATGGCAACCCGTGTTCCCACGTGCTTGTTGAATTTTTCCAGAGACACTTTATGTGCATACAATTAAAAAACCAAGTCTTTTTTTTTTGTAAATGATAGCACATATTTTATTGAACTCTGTTTTAATAATCATATATCTTTTATATCAAATGCATGTAAATGTAATAAAAGCTTCTTCACTCCTTATACGCACGTTGTAGCCCATTGGGTACATAAAACGATACATGTAATTCTTCCTATTAGAAATGATAGGGCCGTGAACGAACATGCAGTTGTGGTTTCCTGAGGGTGAGACAGAAAAACAGGTCCAGATGCATGATGTGGATTTGTGTTTTTGAGAGCTGTTGATCAGCTCTGTAGAGATTCTCAACTCAAACTTCTACCAAGTATGGTGTGTCCTGCTTCTGAAAACCAATGAAAAGTGCATCTTGACAAATTCCATAATTTTCATTTTCTTATGGAATCTTATCAAAAGCTAGAGCCATTTTTATTTATATCCTTCAAGCTCATGCTGTCCTACCTTTTTTCTTTTGTAGTGTTGTTGGATTTTTTTTTTGCCAAATAATTTACAGGGTCTTTGGTATATTATTAAATTAGCTCTAATCAATAAACCCCCATTGATGAGAAGGTATTTGAGTTGCCACTTGTCTTTACTTAAGGTGGCTTTTTTCCTATATGGACATTTTGGATCTTTATGTGGTTGGATTTATCAGTATTCTTTCTCGCCTTCTGGGTATTTTGCCAGTCTTAAAAAGTCTCTTCTATCTTCAGATTATTTTTAAAATCCCAAGTATCTATCCAGTGTTATTTTTATAGTTTCGTATTTATAGGAGTCCTTTCTTCCATCTGGAATTAATTTCGTATTGGGTGTGTGGCAGCGCTGGCGTAGCAGAAGTGTTCTATGAGTGTCACCCAGAATGCGTTTTGGTCGGAGCCCAGGGAGAGGCAGCCACCCGAGTTGGCCCTAGGAGTCTCAGGGCCACGAGACAGAATCTGCCCCGGAACCAAGCACAGCGACACATCACGATCTCAGACCTGACTCCTCTGTCGGCCGCCCAGTCCTGACTTCCCCGTCTGCAGGCTGAACATACCCTTCCAGGACAGTGCCATCCAGCTGGCCAGCCGGGTCCCCGAGGGCCTTGGGAGCAGAGTGCCCTTCACCTCTCTCCTCTGCTGTGCTTGGCCCCGAGGTTGTGAGGCATATGGGAGCTCCCTTACCTCAGCACACTCCACAATTTATGCATATTTCCAATACCCCAGCTTGCAGGTTTCAGTGCTCCATGGGGAATAATCCATTTTTCTGTACTGATTCCAAGTGAAATGATAGAAACACAGAGATAAACAGATAAAGGGACTGCAGTTTTCTGTCATCTGGACTCCCTAACAGTGTGGGAGATGACAGATGAACCTGCTGCCCTATTATCACTTAGATAAAACAGAACGACCATGTAGTTCCCTGAGCCGGCGCCACGTCCCATTAGGACATGAAAAATAAAGCAGCGGCGGCTTCGTTCTCGTCCATGACACGCAGAGAGGTATTTTCACGGGCTACAGCTGCATTTGCCTCCCTGACTTCTCCACTCTGGCCCAGACAGGGCTGATGTCCACGGCCTGCCATCCCGTATTGCTGATCTCCAGTTTGACGTCTGGCAAGTTCAAGGCCATTTGGGCGTCCGTGAGTGGGGGGCTATTACATGGCCAGCAAGGGTCAGCTCCCACATGCTCAGGACCCTGCTTGATGGGCTTCGCAGCCGTGGTGTGTGGGTTGTGACCTCCCTGCTGCGTCTTCCCGCTCGCTGTGAGACCGTCCTGCCCCGTGACTGCCCAGCACTCTCCATCTGAAGGCGTCCCCCCCACGGCTTCCATGCCCCAGTCCATGTCCCGCTTGGCCCTGGCCTTCAGTGCACATTCCCCACAGCCCAGGATGAGCTTTCTTTCCAGATGCCTTCATTCACCCTCCTGGCATCTGATGCTGGCTGCAGGCACCTTTGTTCCCCAAACTTGTTCTCATAAATGTGGCCTCAGAGGCCAGGCCTGGGTCTGACCCTGTCTCAACACTCACACCTCTAGGACAGCAACGCTCCGTAGAACTTTCTATGATGGTGGAAAGGTTGTATGCCCGGACCACCACCCACCACACCATCACTAGCTCCCTGTGGCTTCTGAGCTCTTAAATGTGACTAGTGAGACAGAAGAACTACATTTTATTTATTTTTGATGTAATGCATGTTTAGTAAATTTAAATTTCAGTAGTCACTTCTATGACTATATGCTTCTATTGGTAGCCTGTATCGCCCCACCGTGACTTCTGCCCCTAAATTAATGATGGATACAGCCATAGGGATGGCTCCCCCATAGTCAACCCCCAAGCACCCCAAGCGAAACATCTGCACACCTGCTGGGGAGAGCGCACCCTGCCCTGGCCAGCAGGCGTCCCTGCTCCCCACTGTGCACCTGCTGGGGAGAGAGCACCCTGTCCAGGCAGCAGGCGTCCCTGCTCCCCACTGTGCACCTGCTGGGGAGAGCGCACCCTGCCCAGGCCAGCAGGCGTCCCTGGCTTCACAGTCAGCCCTGCTCCTGACTAACCAATGTGCATGATTTTAAAAACAGAGCTTTGCCATGGTGCAGTGATAGCCAAACTTCTCCTGTGGCTTTCATCACAAGCAAGAGCACACAAAGCCTAGTCTCTCCTGTTTTTAATCAGCAGCAATCAATACAGCATTTGTAAAACACTGTGAAAGTTTTTAGTAAGGGGGGGGCATCCTTTGGTGAAAAGCAAGGAACAAACATCCTGTCTCAGTGTTTGAAGAAAGAAACAAAACCAAATAAGAGAACAAGTAACAGTAAACATAGAGTGAATCCCAGGAGAGTTTGACAGGTCAGTCCCCGCATGAAATCCATCATGCCTGCAAAGAGTGCCGGGCTTCCGCCGGACCAGGTGGACCGGGGAATGTTTGCAAGGCCACCGCTGTGGGGGCTGAAATGACACCGGGACACCCGCGGTCCTCTCCATACAATAGAATCAACCAGGCCGTGAGGGAGACTGTGAGGCCCCCAAGTTCTCAGGGAAATGATAGCAGACTTTGTCGAACTGTTTCCCAGCGTGTCCTTCAGTTGATGAAAGCTTTTCATTTCCTCCTCATAGGGCAGTCTCTCATCCATGCTTATTTTGACGAGAACTTTCTGAAAGATAAAAAAAAAAAAAAAAAAAAAACAAAACACTAATGGGAATGAAATGTGTTTCAAGTAATATCTTTCTTTTCTTGCCTATAAAGGAAGCCACACATGATTGCTAAGTCAGCATTACACGCACACCCATCACCCAGACAAATCAGCACCCTCGGGACACACAGGAGGGTGCAGGAGGGGACGGGGTGAGGCGTCTTGGGGGACCTGGGTGGGGGCAGGCTGGCAGGGGGAGAGCTAGGCTGATGCCGAGTCTGGGAGCTGAGAAGCCAGGACGGGCTGGAGGGGTGTGTGCCTGAGCTGTGGGTGCCTCTCACCCTGGGGAGGACTCCTGGCTGGGGCCAGCTGGCCGTCTTCAGCCGAGGGGGAGATAGGGAGGGCTCGCCCAGAGCTGTCTCCACCTCAGTCCCAGAAGCTGGGAGAGGACGGACTTGAACGGACTGACCCGCGGCTCCTGAAATCAGGTGCGACCAGCAAGCTCCGGCCACAGCGGGGGTAAGAGCAGCCTGTGTCATGGTGACGCTGGTCCCGGTGAACACGGGGCCCAAAGGCCACTATCAGGTTGAAACAGGAAATAGGAGAGTGGTAGAATACACATTTCCATGTTTTTTGATCATAGGTTTTAAAATAGCGGTGATTCCCGTGCCTGGGTGGCTCAGTCATTGAGCAACCGCCTTCGGCTCAGGTTATGATCCCAGGTCCCGGGATGGAGCCCCGCATCAGGCTCCCTGCTCGGCGGGAAGCCTGCTTCTCCCTCTCTCACTCCCCCTGCTTGTGTTCCTCTCTGCCAAATAAGTAAAATTTTAAAAAACAAAAAACAAAGAATGAGTGGCAGTGATCCTGACTTCGGAATGGGCTGGACAGCAACACCAACCTAGCTTGAAACCACCACTCAAGAATGGTGCCTGTTGTATCCACATGTGGACCTGTCTGTGAACCTGCCCGTAGCTCTGCGCGTGGACCTGCCCATGGCCCTGTGCATGGCTCTGCACGTGGACCTGCCCATGGCTCTGTGTGTGTCTCTGCGCATGGACCTGCCCATGGCCCTGTGCGTGGCTCTGCACGTGGACCTGCCCGTGGCCCTGCCCGTGGCTCTGCACGTGGACCTGCCCATGGCCCTGTGCCTGTCTCTGCACGTGGTCCTGCCCGTGGCTCTGTGCGTGTCTCTGCATGTGGACCTGCCCAGGGCTCTGTGCGTGGCTCTGCGCGTGGACCTGCCCATGGCCCTGTGCGTGTCTCTGCGCGTGGACCTGTCCATGGCCCTGCCCGTGGCTCTGCGCGTGGACCTGCCCATGGCCCTGTGCCTGTCTCTGCACGTGGTCCTGCCTGTGGCTCTGTGAGGGGCTCTGTGCGTGGACCTGCCCGTGGCTCTGCGCGTGTCTCTGCACGTGGACCTGTCCGGGGCTCTGTGCGTGGCTCTGCACGTGGGCCTGCTGAGCTTGAGCATCCCACCAGATGTCTGTGGGGTGTGAGACACTCAGTTCAATGCCAACTGCTTTCATCAGATTTAGAGGATCACGGTATTGTGCTGAGTTTCTGCTACAGAATTTGGTTAGGTTGTGATCTAATGTGATTCTGACTCAGTATGTAAGGGCTTTTCTGGGTGGGGAAGCACAGAAATTCAAATAGTGCTCAGTTTCTTTAAATATATATGTGTGTATGTGTTTCCTTCTTAAGAAAGACCGAAGGAAGATGTCCAGCAATTAAGGAACAATCATTCTGTTTGAGGGTCGGACTGCTTCTGTGGCTTCATAAGCACGCTTCTCTGCCCGACCGTGCTTTCAAGGCGTGGGCAGTGATGTTCTCTCATTCACTCTTGACTGATATATTTCACCAGAATAGGTTTTGGGATGCAGCTTGGGCTTGAGTGTGGAGAGGGCTCTCACAGAGGTCATTAATGCAGTCCGATGGAGGAGGAGAGCGGGACACAGGCATGTAGAGGGGAGACCGTGTGAGGCCCCAGGGAGGGGAAAGCATCTGCACGACCAGGAGAGAGGCCTCGGGAGACACCAGCCCTGGTCACGCCCGGACCTCGGGCTCTCACCTCTAGCTGGTGAGGAAGTAAATCCATTTAAACCACCCATCTGTGGTACTTTGTTATGGTAGCTGAAACAAGCTAATACAACATGTGCTCCCCCCAAATATGCTGACGTCCGACTCCCCAGTACCTCACAGACTGTGTGACCTTATTTACAGAGGTAAACAAGTTAAGATGGGGTCCTTAGGTGGGACCTAATCCTACATGACTGGTGTCGTATGGCGGGGGGTTGGACGTGGAGACAGACGTGCCCAGAGGGGAGGTGGTGGGGACACGCAGGGCAGGTGGGCATGAAGGCACAGATGGAGTGCTGGGAAGGACTCGCACTCAGAGCCTTCAGAGCCTCCTGCCTCCTCCTTATCAGCCTGGCCCATGTCTTCTTGGGGAGCTTCCCCGGGGGTTAGTAGCCAATGTCACGGTCCTCGCCATGTGCCAGGGCCACGTAGGTAAGGGCTACGCCAGGAGACTCACCCTAGCTGTCTGCAGCCAGACAGGAGATCTCTAAGATACCTCAAGCTGGCTCTTCTTTGGATCGACCTCCTTCCCTTGGACTCTACTTATAACACGGGACATTGTGTCGTTTTGCTTTCCCCTGTGACTGATGCTCTGGGGCCGGTCTCTGGGAGGCATGTGTGCAGCTTTGAACCTTCATCCTCAACATTGACGTGTGCAGCCAAAGTTTCCATGTTGTATTTCAGTTAAATGTGCTCCTAAAACTGTGGCTACATTATTGACCACGGAACGCTCAACTCTTATGAGAGCCATATCATCCTCCCAGAGGGAACGTGAGGTCTTAGTGAGAGCTATCCTCGGATTGTCCAAGTGTAGACACGTCAGAAAAAATTAAGGTCATCTGTCCTGATGTCTGGCTACGGACCCACGTAGGAACCTGACATGGAGACCAGCACGGAGACAGACACAGTCCAGCACGGGGACTTTCTTTCTCTATCATGGCTACAACCTCCTTTGTGTCCTCGCTTACTCGATGGCCCAGACCAGTTGGCACTAATAAGTCACAGGAGGGGTCTCACAAAACCATCTGCGTGTATTAATGACTTAATAAATAAATTTAAAAGCAACTAAAGTGTTCATTTTGCAATCATGCCTTCGTTTTTCTTACGGAAGCTTTATTTGCAGGTTTATAATTGCAAAGAGTCAGCTTTAATTAATAGAATAAATTTTAATGTAATTAATAAGTTGAATTCTTACTGGCACTCTCAGGTGATTATGTACTTTGAGTTTTAAAGATGCAATTTGCATGTTATTAAAGGAATCAGAAGGACTTCGGCATTAGAGGGAAGGTGATGTTTAATTTTAGCTCACTCCAATCATTCTGTTGTTACCCAAAGCAATTCGAGTGCAGATAATCCTGTGGTTCGTGGAGAAGTTGTGACACGTGGTTCCCGTGACTCTTCCACTTGGACGTCAGGAGGGAAACCATGGACGAACTAAGATCTCCCTCTGCGGATGTGTACAAGCCCTAGGTTGATCTTTCTCTGTGCAAACGCGTCCTCTTTCCC
The DNA here is from genome assembly GCA_004023965.1 of Spilogale gracilis. Lineage (NCBI taxonomy): Eukaryota > Metazoa > Chordata > Mammalia > Carnivora > Mephitidae > Spilogale > Spilogale gracilis. The sequence goes on along the minus strand of PITA01006447.1, from coordinate 75,868 downwards.
GAAATATCCTCCGAAGTGCTTCTGTTCTCCGGATCACAGCCCGGACACATGCTGGTGGACCGCAGCGCGGGCCGCCGTGAGAGCGCGCGGTGCTCACAGGTGCCCGACAGGCAGGGGAGGAGCGCTTCCTGCAGCGGCCAGAGCTGTGGACGGCACCTGCAGTGCCAGGCGGTGGCCGGATGGGTTCGGCGGCCGTCTCATCGTGCTGCGGCTCCGGGGCAGCAGTGAATGATCTGGCCAACAGGGTCCGGGACAGATCTCGATGGTAAGTTGGGACAGTTAGTTCTGGATGCACACGGACACAGCAGCAACGGGAGTGAGCACGACGCATGCCACCCGCTCCCCCCGCCACACCGTGAATGCCCACCCTTTCCGCGCCCGCTCCGTGCACGCCAGGAAACATGGCCACGGTCACACAGGAGAAAAGAGGATTTAATGGAGCGCCTGGGTGGCTCAGTTGGTTAAGCGACTGCCTTCGGCTCAGGTCATGGTCCTGGAGACCCGGGATCGAGCCCCACATCGGGCTCCCTGCTCCGCGGGAAGCCTGCTTCTCCCTCTCTCACTCCCCCTGCTTGTGTTCCCTCTCTCGCTGTATTTCTCTCTGTCAAATAAATAAGATCTTTAAAAAAAAAAAGAGGATTTAAGATGTTTTTTTCTATCTCCAAATTCCATTTTTGAGTTGGGTTTTCATCAGCGTATGACATGTATTGTTTCATGTATTTCGTGTATGGAAAGGTGCCATGTGGAATTTTTATAATGCATCAGTAAGAATTACTAAGGTAATATTTAGTTATTAATATTTAGTTAATATTTAGTTATTCATTGATTTAGTGTGTAAAATATAACTTCTAAATTTTGCAAAAATATGACCTTGAAAATAAGTGCCATCCTAAAATTTTTGAGACCTCAAGTAGATGGGAGGACTCCATACTTGTCATGCGTCGTGACCCGGTGAAGACAGTCCCCTTTCTGGGTGGGACTGAGGGGCACGCAGAGGCCTGAAGCTGGCTTTGCCGCAGAGATCTGCGAACAATGAGGATGATTTCAGCCGATTTACCCAGAAGAGTGATTCCTTCTTAGAGCACACATATCAGCCGTATTGTTAGAACAGTAAGATAATTTCCAAAAACCGGTACCCAGCACGGAGGAGTGGCCTGCCTGTGCTTCCAACCCGTTTGTTACCTGCACGGAAACCTCTGAAAGTTCTGCGTCTTTGAATCCAGCAGGCTGCTTTTGAATATGGAAAGCTCAGAATTCCGGTCCATAACTCGCAGCATCAGGGAGTCTATGAAGGAGGTGTAGGCAAGCACCCCTCTTGCGAGGGGTGCGAGGTCCCGTGTGTCTGACCACATGCCGGCTCCAGGCCCTCTGCCCACACCCTTGCGGCTGCCCACGGAGCCCCCATGGTGAAGAGACACGGAAGGCCGCGTGTGTGTCCCACGCTGGTGAAGAGTTTTATTGGAAAGGAGACAGAATGCAGTACAGGATGAGATCAGGTTCCTGAGGATTTTGCAGCCACCGAGGTTACACTGAGTGTCGGGAGCCTGTGCACGTGACGTCTGGGTTTTCTTGTGGCCCGCCCCAAGCTCACGTACAAGCATCAGCCCGCAGAGCTGCACTAAGCAGGCCTCGTCGCTTCTACCCACAGCCCTGCTTGCATCCTCTGCACAACCCCTGCCGAGAACTCCCGATTCCACAGGCAGAATTCCTTCCCGTTTATGTCTTGTCCACGTAAGTGGTCACATGCTCCACGTACCACATTTACCTTACGGAGGGTCAGTAGCCCTTGTTTATGGTGGCACCTCCTTGCAGGGGCCAGAAATCCACGTCCCCGCTCAGACAGGGACAGCAGGGGTCGATGGCTCCTCCCTTCGTGGGCACCCAGCATCCAGACAAGCTCCCGGGCATCGCAGAGGCTCCCGGCGCTCGTGCCCAGGCCCCTTGCCTCGCACACTGTTGCGGGAGAGCAGGATTTGTAAGGGCTCACACGGCTGCCCTTCCGTGGCAGAGAGAGGTCTTTGAGGAACAAGAGTCAGTTCCTCCGTCCTTATGTCCTCAGCCCCCATCAGTGAGCCCGACACTCTTTTCAAAGGATGGGCCCACGAATGAAACTGGAATTCAGGCCAGTTTTGATGGGCCATTGACTTGTGGATTCAGTAAGCTCTCCTGCAGTAAGGACGGTGATTGTACGTATGCTGTGCGGTTGAAAATAGATTCGTAGAGGTCAAAATTGCAAAAGGTTAAGCTTTCAGCTGTTAGGAATTAAGTTATTTTGGGGGATGCCTGTGTGTCTCAGTCAGTAAAGCACCTGCCTTCAGCTTGAGTCATAGTCCCAGGGTCCCAGGTCCGAAGCCCTCCTCAGTCTCCCTGCTCAGCAGGGAGCACGCTTCTCTGTTGCTCCCTCTGCTTGTGCGCGCTCTCTCTCTGTCAAATGAATAAGTAAAATCTTTAAAAAAAAGAATTAAATTATTTTCTACCCTAAGCATTTGATACGTATCTGCGACATTCTCTGCTGGTGGGTGTTCGCCGGTCTCTGATGCTCTGGACAAGAACGCCGTGACCCCAGGTGCTGGGGGCTGGCCCCGTGGGTGCTGGCGGCATGTTCATTTCTAGTGCTGTCAGAAACATCCTTCTAGGATCGGCAGATGAGCTGCGTCCCTGTTAGAAAAAAAGAAAGCCAACACCCCACCCCATGGTTTTAGCTGGTTAATATTGAGAGAGTTGTCTGAATCCTTAGGATCTAGAAATGGTCCACCCCTGGGTAGAGGCGGGGCTCCCCACACGTCTGGGCAGAGGAGATGTGTGGAGGCTGAGAGTCAGCAAACCCTGAAGTCGAAGCAAAGATTCTTTTTTTTTTTTTTTAAGATTTTATTTATTTATTTGACAGAGAGAAACACAGCCAGAGAGGGAACACAAGCAGGGGGAGTGAGAGAGGGAGAAGCAGGCTTCCCGCCGAGCAGGGAGCCCGATGTGGGACTCGATCCCGGGTCTCCGGGATCATGACCTGAGCCGAAGGCAGTCGCTTAACCAACTGAGCCAACCAGGTGCCACCGAAGAAAAGATTCTGTAACCCAGTTGAGTTGTTTTGTATTCAAATGATTTTTTTCAGTTGTTACAGTAAACTGAACGCATTCGCAGCACCGGGGATGAAGACCGTGACTACATCATTCACTAATTCTTTTTTCCAGCACCTACTATGTGTGCTACTCCGTGGACTGTCAGTCACAGTGTCGTTTCTGAACAAATACACATTCACGGACCTCTGCCTGCGAATTTGGGGACTGTTGGATCTGATAAGTTGGGGAGGGGTGGCAGACAGCCCTCTCTAGACCATGGATCATGTAATTAGTGTGAAGCGTTTCTCCGGGCTGAAAAGTAATCGTTGGCAGGTGCACATATCAAAAGCAATGCCAAAACGCATAACACTGAAGAATTATTATTCTCGTTATCACAACTTCCCTCAGTAATTCTAACTGTCGGCTTTTGCTGAGTGATTATACAAAAATAGGTAATGATATAGACTGGTGTTGGATCATGCCTCTGGGTAATTGCACTGTCACATGAAACCATTAAAAATACTGAGTTATTATTTGCACATCTTCTTGGACACAAAAGAGACGAGCTCATCACAGACGCTGGACCGAAGCAGGCTGTGGTTGACAAGTGTTGGGTCTCTGTTGTGCACTGAGTGGTGTCGCGGGCGAGCTGATTGTACCCGTCCACAGACACGACCGCGTTTACAGAATCCTAGCCAGGGCGTCACTTCTCTGAAAGTTCACAGTAGAGCCAGGTGTACCCTAAAGGACGAAATAGACAGTCCAACAAGTAACTTACGGAAAACTGAAGGTCATGTTTACATTGAAGAGATTCTTTTTCCTACGCATGTTGCATTTCAAGGGCCATAAGGAGGTGGAAGTTTATTGAATTTGAAGTCTCATATAAAAATACTTTATTCATTACTTCACAGTATTTATTAGAAATGACAGATGTGTGGGGCATCTGGGTGGCTCAGTCAGTTAAGCATCTGTCTTTGGCTGAGGTCATGGTCCCAGGGTCCCAGGATCAAATCCCACATTGGGAGCAAGGACCCTGCTTCTCCCTCTCCCTCTGCTGCTCCCCCTGCTCATGCTCTCCCTCACTTACTCTCCCTCTCTCTCTCAGATAAATAAAGAAAATCTTTAAAAAAGCAATGACAAATTTAATGAGTGTGCTGTGCATGCAGAAATGTTTTGTTATGAACGGTTAAGAAAGACTAACGTATTTTTCTTTGACCTGTTTTTGCGGATTTTCTTCCTGAAGCCTCTCCAACTCTGTGTGTGCGGCTGGGGGGCACGGCAGAATATGTGTAATTGAACTTGACCACTAAACATCTCCTCGCGTCCCGGAGCCGTCAGAACTGGAGGAAGGTCGCACTCAACTCCCTTGATACCTTGAGTTGTCTTCTGCGTTGGGTGGATGAGCCTTTCCCCAGAGACTAGGGCGGGAGCCGAAATGGCTTGGACCGTTTTTATTAAATCAGCAAAGATTCCGTTGCTGCCCTGGTTGCTGCTGATGTGTGACAGACCGCCCTGAAGCTTGCTGACAAGCTCCAGTAAGCTTCTGTGTGTGCTGTGTGTGCTCGCAGACTCCACAGGAAGTGGCGGTGTTTGGGGGGCTGGCCCTGTTAGTTGCTTCCTGTCATGAAGGCTCAGGGAGGAGAGGCCAGTTTTTTGTTAGTTTGTTTTTCTATTATCTGTGCTGACTTTGGTTCAGTTGGTTTTACCTCCACTGGTCCTTTTCTCTACAAATGTTGTATGATTTTTTAGAAGATCTGGGATTCACTTCATGAGCCAAAATCCCAATCCCAGGTCCTGAGACAGGCCTTCTCTGTCCTGGGCTCTCTGTGAAGGGGCTGTGGGACAGGAGCCTTGTGTTCCGAGGTGCCCTCTATCTAAGAGCATCTAACAGAGAGTGCCTAGGAATCATGTCCTCGTATCTCAGAAGGGTTTGTCCTTGTGAAGGGTCTGCGAGGGGAGAACTTCAGTCTTTCTGAGGTTGGAAATGGGTTCACAGGCAGCTCTTGGCCCCATAGGCACCCCCAGGGCCATATTTTCTGGTCTTTCCTCCAAGGTCCTGTCTTTCTTTGAAGGAGAGACTGGGGATGTGATATAGTTTGATTTTTCAGGCCCCGTAAATTCTGACTCATTTAACCCTAGAAGATCCCACCTGAAATCTGAATAGTTGTTCTTTGCTCCTCTTTCTCCTGATATTTTGCCAAGAACATTGAGAAGGAATGAAGACAGCTCCCCTCCCCGACATGCTGCTCAAGTCTCTCCACACTGTTGAGTCGCCATCTGTGTCAGCTCGTGTGGCGGTGGTCACTCTCCACCGCGCCCTAATGAGGGGCCGCCTTTCCCCAGGTTCAAGACCATCGTTCTTCACTTTCCTATCGGCCGTCACTGATGGCTTCCTTGGAACCTTCTGGATTTCCACTCAACATCCCCTGTGAGGGTGCCTACTTATCACTAATAGCTCCTAGCTTCTCTCTACCGCCCGGTACAAAGCCAGTGCCATGCGTTTTGGATTTGGGGGTGGCTGGGATCACTGAAATTTCTTTCTCACTGACATGTCTCTGGCCTGGGCAAGGAGGATTCTGACATGGTGGTGGTTCACCGGGGCATCAGCACTTCAGCATGGGGTCTGCTGACAACACGGTGTCTGAAGGCGCTCCTGTCTCCTTGACATGGACGGGTCCTCCCATAGTGCTGGGTACTGTTCCTGCAGCTGAGACTGAGAGTCCCCTGCCCCTGGGATTCAGCTCAGGTCACCAAGCATCGCTCCTGGGGTGCTCTGCTGGGAATCTTGGCCTGTCCTGACCCCAGCGCGTGGGCCCACCGTGATGGAAAGGTCATCTTCAGTAGAACAAGATGTGCGGTCAGAGACGTTGTCCCAGGAACTCTGAAACCTCAAGTGGCACAGGGCCACCAGGACAAATCTGTTGCTATTGTATGTCTTTCGCCCCAAACTGGTAGCACAATTAAGAAAATGATAACTTCACAGTAGGATACTGTCCCCTGTGTTCCTCTCTCTGTTTTTCACACCGCATCCTCTCTCTCTTATGCTTTCCCAAGGGGTAGTCTATATCTGTGCATCTTGTACCTCTCTCCTGCCCTCTGACCCATTGTGGTGACAGCACGAGTTCTACCCCATTCAGACTGTTTTGAGGGCAAAATGCCAGGTTTGTGACCTAAGACACAACGTCATCTGGCAGATGTATAGAGGTATGCATCTCCTATGAGTGAAACGTCCTGCCCACTGAACAGCAACTCCCCGTTGCTCCCCTGGCTCTCAGCCCCTGGCAACAATCACTCTACTCTCTGTTTTTATGAGTTCAACTCGTTAAATACTCATATAGGAGAATCAGGCCCCATTTGACCTTCAGGAACCTGCTCATGTCCCTCAGCATAACACCCTCCATGTTCATCCATACAGTATATGTCTGTATGATTCCCTCATTCCTTTAAAGCCGAGAGCAAGCCCGTTGTCAGCATGCAGCCTGTTCCCTTTATCGAGTCATCCATCCGTGGGTTTACGTTCCTCCCACATCTTGGCTGTTGTGAACAATGATGCAGTGAACCTGGGAATGTGGGCATTTCTTCGAGACCCTGATTCCAATTCTTTTGGAAGTGGGACCACTGGATCATGAGATTGTTTATTTTTAATATTTAGAGGACTCCGTGTTCCATTTTCTGTAGCGGTTGCAACATTTTACATGTGATCAGTAGTGTACAGTGGTTCCAGTTCCTCCTCGTGGAATCTTGGTGTTCCAACTTACTTCACTGCTAAGCTGGAGTTTCTGTGTGGGAGCAGAGCCTGGGACTTCCTACTGCCCTGCTTGCTGGCCCCAGCCCCACCTCGGGCTCCACTGTGAGCGGTGGGAGCTCACCAGCCCAGATGCAGGGAGAGGGCCACATATCTCTAGACGTACTCAAGGCATTTCCTTCCATTATCTGACTGAGATTTGCTTTACTGCTACTAATTATGTTTTCCAGATTAATTGGATCACATAAAAATATATTTGTGTGCCAACCTAAATATTATTATTTGTTCTTGAAACAAAAGCAAGTCAGCCATATGTCTAAGTGCTTCAAAAATGACTGCTTTTTAAATTGGCCCATCTTGAATAACATATGTGTGTATAATCTCCTTTAAGTGAGAAGTAGGAAGTAACACTTTATGGCACCTTCACATATCGGCGTTTTCCAAATAGGAACAATTTATGTCATGTTGTATTCCTTTTGCTTTTGAAATATTTCTTCTTAGAAAACACACGATTAGCAGTCTGTTGGCTTTATACTAGAAGCCCAATCACTGTGTTTGTGTGGCGTGGGAGTGGTAGGAAGTCAAGGGTCATCATTTAAGTGCCAACCACAGAAACCCACAAACACACACATAGATGCAGACAGCGACCTGGTTTAAGAAAATTCTAAGGTATACATTTCATAGCAGGACATCTAATGAAGAATGTGCCTTTATAAAATCAAATACATGAAAATTTAATTTTAAAATTATGCATCAAACTTTGTTTATTTGTTTATTGTTATTTATTTTTTCTTTGCATCAAATTTTCTTTCTGGGTATGCTTACGTGGGAAAGACTACAAATTCATCTCAATTAGCATTCATTTCTTTAATGTTTAAATTGGTATTAATTACATGTAAAATAACATATTTGAGGGGCACCTGAGGGGCTAAGGCAGATAAGTGTGTGACTTTTGATTTTGGTTCAAGTCATGATCTTGGGGGTCATGAGATTCACCACTGCATTGGGCTCCACAGTCAACGTGGAGTCGGCTTCTCCCTCTGTCCTTCCCCTGCTGGCACGGTCTCGTTCAAATAAGCAAACAAATAAACGATAAATAAATAAATAGATAGATAGATAGATAGATAGATAGATAAATAAATAAATAAAATCTTCAAATAACATATTGGAATGTGGAATAGTGGTTCACCTACACGCATGCTTCTACCCTGCAGGCTGTCAAACATCTTCTGAAGTATCAAAAATCTTATTTTAAAGGAGTATAATGGAAACTATATGGATAGCAGAAGATGTGTGACATATGTCATCTTTAACATCCCTTGAAGGACAGAAACTGTGCAGTTCTATATGTTTATAGACATGTAAATGCATTGAATGAACTAGATAAAGAAACACATCAATTAGCAGAGCTGACTTTTACGAAACGAGCCATTGGATTGTGTGCAGAGGAAATGTCTCACCTTGTCTCCTCCATGTTCTGATTTTTTTGATTTCCCTCCAGTGAGACTGTACACGCACATCACTTCTGTAATGACGAAAAGCATGCCTAGTAAGACCTGGCCTTGATACAGGTACACACGTGTCCTCGCCTTTGGTCAGAGGCGAACCGTCCGGCTAGCGTGCACGGAGCTTCAGGAGGAAGGACACACGGATCTGGTCTCACATGTCCGTCTCGGCCATATAAGGCTTCCTTACCCACGACAGTCGGACTCATCCAATGTCTCCTACATGGAGGTCTGCCTGACTTTCCAGCCTCTTCTATCTGTGTGCATTTGTGTAAGATATTCAGTAACAGTATGAACATCAACAATTAGAAAAAGGCTATCAAGCTAAGAAATGGTGGGAAGGAATTGCAGATGATTTAAAATACAGCAATACCAGCTGTAGGATGGTTGTTCCTAGATCTGCAGCAGGCTGAGCCATCACCCGGCAGGAAGGGATTGCTGTCACCTGGGTCTAGTGTCAGGTTATACTATCGCTCCTCTTTGTGCTGTTGTAAATACTTGATTGACACATAGAGGCCCTGCTTATTCAACCCCTGAATGACACTGTATTTAAAGGACTGGCAGACATACTGGATGGCAGAGTAAGTATTCAAAAAGGTTTTGTCAGTCTAGTACACTGAGTTGAATGTAATTTGTATTTAATATTTACTAGAAATATATCTGGTATAGCATCAGATATTTTAAAATATTAAAATGTGATGGTATAAGAAACATATTTATAGAACATGTTTTCGGATGGTAGGAGACCCCAAAACATCCTATACATATACACACATCACACCAAGTATGGGAAAATACGTGGATTATTTTGCCTGGATAAGAAAAGGTGTGGATCTTAAGACAGCTGTCTCATGTGGACTATATTGTAAAATATCAATAAATTTTAGTTTGCATGCTTTCATGGGGTAGAATGATGTTTAGTCAATGTGGATAAGCTCATATGAGGGGGAATAAAGCTACATATACAATATACATATACGGTATTCTAAAGATGAGGTGTGGCCCCTTGGCCCACTTACCAGATATGAAAGCCTGTTATAGATCGGACTTAAACAGTGACTTAGTCCTTACTCTTACACTTCCTTTAAATCGCTCGAGACTCCAGCTTGGTCAATCAGTACTAGAAACACTTGGAGAAAGAGTGTTATGACATGGTTAATGGCTTCAAGGCTGGTGGCCTACCAGTACGCCTGACCACTGATCCTAAGACACGTTCAATGTCCAATACTCTATTGTAAGCACATGATACCTTTGGAAACATACAGGGATGCCCTTTGTCTTTTTGTGGGAGTTAATGTGCAGATCTCTGGAGGAATAAATATCATTCTTCATCAAGTTCCACCTCCCGAGAGCTCATGGTTCCAAGCTTTCCAAAATGAAACCGTGTGCATCAGTGTTGTTTCCCAAACCCTTAATTTTAACCTAACTCGAAATAGGGGTAAAACGAAAGACAGCCTTTAGGGTCATAATGTAAATGCCACTTCCCTCACATGGCAACGAAACCATCAATCAAAACTCAGAGGACTGCTCTCCATTCCAAAGGCAAGAAAAATCTTAATTGAGTGCCATTGTGCCTCTGATGTGAAACGAAGAATCAAAATCCTAAGTCTTTGGGATAAAACTACAAACAGTGTCAAAACACAACAAAACACTGTCAAAGCAAACCTATGGAGACGGTATTGAGATGTCAAAATTAAATGATGTCATTGTAAATTACAGTAGCAGTTTTAAAAAATGAAGCACGAAGGCCCCTATTTATATGAGTGTGCACTGCCTCTCACCACAGACTAATTGTTCGTGCCAGATGTGTAGGAGGGATGATAAATGTTCCAGAGCTCGGAGAACACACATCCCCAAAATAGTTAGGGCATTGTTACCGGGGAGTTACAGATTTGCTGTCAGATTGGAGAGTCACTTGAAATCCACTTTTCTCTTCAACATTATGCATCCCTGTTCTCTCTTATTCAGGTATTCATGCTACACATGCATGTAACTGAAAATTATACATAGATTTGCTTTCTATTCTTAGATCCTGGCATGCAGCCTAGAACATACTAGGAGATCAATAATGGATTGTTTATACAATGAATAATTAAACAAATATGATGGAATTATTTTGTGACTTTAGAGCTGATGACAATGTCATGATTTAATTAGTATCAAAAGGAAGTGGTTTATTAATAAATAATGTAGTAAGCTAGTTCAATTTTCCATCTTACTTTGGTCTTCATGTGCATTTCAAGTGTCTTCTAACTCATCCTCATTAAAAATTGTCTACTCAATGCTTTAATGTGTTTTCCAGAGGGGGGAAAAAAAAACACCTATCTCATACTCTTTCAGAAACTGTAAATGAGATGATGTTTATATCAGCCTTATAAGAGAATGTCATGAATTGGTGATGCATAAACACTAATGATCCTACTAGTTGGATGAATTCTTAATTCTGTTGATAATGCATTTGAAGATAATAATTTTCTGGTCTTGGAGTTTTTTGTTTTTTGTTTGTTTTTGTTTTTTTACTAATTCAAAGCGCTCAAAACTAAGTTACAGAATGTCTCATGCCTAACAATACCTGGCCATTGCTTCAGTTCTAATCTCTACATAACATATATAAAAATCGTAGTATCTGTAATGACTATACTTTTCAGCACTGAATACGCACATGTAATCGTAATATGTTACAATATTTATTTTGTATACGTGTTAGTATCTTGCATTCATATGGTAATTTGTTACACCAATATCAATCCATTATGATTAACTCAAGTCCATGGCTTCCATTAGGGTTGTATGTCCCCTGAGTTTAGACAAGTGCATGATGTTACAACCTTCATAGTAGTAAAGAGTAATGCAGAATAATAGAAAGTAATTGAGTAATACAGAATAGTTTCACTGCCCTAACATCCTCTGTGCTCACCTATTTATCCCAAGTTGCTGGTATTCAAGGCCAGAATTGAAATTACACTGTATAATTTTTGCCAAGATCCTGAGTCAGGTTAAATTCTAAGTGAGGGAAGTAGCCACAACCTACTGATGGATAGAGTGATGAGGAATTTGGGGCCATATTAGTGCATCATGATCTATCTTCTTCCCACAAGACCCCTCCCCCATTGGACCTTTAAGCAGAGGGTCCAGGTATAGGACCTCATGCCTGGTGGTGTAGGACTGTGGGCAACGCCCTGCAGCAACTTCTTCTGGGTAGGTCCTGGGGTGCAGACATCTGGGAGTGAAGTGACCAGTTGTCTGTCTCTCACATGCTTGGTTCCCATGGAGGATGCAGGAATGGTAACCACAATGGATGGGGGAAAGCAAGAATCCTGCAGATCACTGCTCCGTGGTACCTCCAGGTACTGGCCATGTGGTAACCCAGCTGAGCTCATGCTACGTGTTCATCTGCTCAGTGAGAAGGCGTCTCCCTTTATAGGAACTCCTGAGAATCCCAGAGGGCAGATTTTCTTCAGCTTTAGATTCTCTTAACTGAGGTCCTCACTCCATCATTTCAATCATCCTTTTTTATTTGGAGGAGATGGCATTTCTCTGCATTGGCTGAGCAGTATTCTCAGCCTATAGAAGGTAGGAGCAATCTTTGGTCTAGGAACTATAGATTGACTAGTTAAATTTTGGTAGTTTCAATTTATAGGGTGGAAGAAAAGAGTTTATTGTTGATAAAATGTAAGTTTCATCATACCGTTAAACAAACATGAAGTAACAGGCAGGAAACCATTTCTGAGCAGACGAATAATACATGTCTACTATTTCCTTCCATGAGATCTCTCTTGCCTTTTTTTCTTATGGCTGTGCATTACTTTCATGCCATAAAACATTAAAAGACTAAATAGGGATTATTTAAAGTTTAAAGCATTTGGTGATGTATATTAAATTTTATTTTAATATTCAATATTATCTGATATAGCAAATCTCTTACAAAGTTAATACAACAGAACTTGGTATCTCACCACTGTTGGTATTTACTCAAAAATATGTGTTGTTTTTGTTTCGTTTTGTTTTTAGAGATGTGAATATTCACCTTTTACTATTTACCAGAGTCTGCATTCTGTGACGTGCACTCCAGAGACAGAATGTGGGCAGCCTATGTATCTGACAGGGCTGGTGGTTATTAAAAAACCTGAATTCACTTTATTTGGAATCATGCCAATGATCAAGGACAAAGACATAATCAGATGTCAATTTATCAGTCTGAAAAAATGTAAATGGCGCACAGATCTAAGCTGGATAAAGTAGATTCTAGATATAGTTTAAGTTAATTTTCACGTGAGTAATTTTGCAAGCATCAAACGCAGCATCAATCACAAAGAGAGCTTTGCTGATAAGGTCTGGAGTTGGTTTATTTAATGAGTGATTCAAAGGGCCACGTGGAGAAATTTAGGCAGTTATGTACTGCTTTGTAGAATGATACAAACATTTAAAATACACACTTATAATTAGTAGTTGATAAACCTGATCAGAGAGGAACACTGGCAGCCTGGTATTAAAAACACAAATCAAAAAGCTGTGGAAACAAGCATCTGTAGCAGTGATTCTACTTTACTCCATTTGTTTAATGCATTTTTGTTGTTAGTAAAACAACAGATTGTAGACGGGCTCCTATCATTACATAATATACATAGCATGCTGTGTGAATGATGGAGACCACAGCCTCCTACGCTGGACCTCGTGGGATATGACCAATGTTAGAAAAGTAAGAAAAGTCAACCACATACTTATCAAAAGGGAATTTTAGCTTCCCAAAAGCACAGCTGTTACCAAAATTTGTTGCTTTCCTAACAGAGCAATATATTCTAATTTTGAGCAAATAAAAGTGTATTTTGTGCATTGCATGAAAATAGATTTATTGAAGCTTTCTGCTTTAGCTTTCTTTGCTTTAAATTAATAGCCTTTTTTTTTTTTTTTTGGAGAAGTTTTAGGTTCCCAGGAAACTGTGAAAGTACAGCTAGTTCCCCCTTACCCTTTCCCTGCACACAGTGCAGCCACCCACGGTCAGAACCCCACGTCAATGTAGTATTTTGTTACAGCTGATAAACCCACACCATCATCGTCCCCAGAATCCATGGCAAACACTTTGTACATTTTGAATGACGATGCTTTATCATTATGTCTTCTACAAATAATTTCTCACAGTCTGTGTCTTGTCCTCCCATTATCTTGGCACTGGTTTACTTAGAGCAAAGGTTTTTAGTTTTAATGAAGTCCTGTCTATCAATTTCAGATACTCTTTTGTGGATCATGTTTTTGGTGTTGTATTTAAAAAGTCATTGCCATAAACCCATAATGTCATATAGATTTTTCTCCTTAGTTATGTTCTAGAACTTTTATAGGTTTATTATACATTTAAGTTTGTTACCCATTTTGAGTTAATTTTTGTGAAGTGTGCAAAGTCCGTGTCTAGATTCAATTTTTCACATGTGGATGTCTAATTGTTCCAGCACCATTTGTTAAAAAGATTGTCTTTGCTCTTTTGTCAAGGATCAATTGACTCTATGTGCGGGTCTATTTCTAGGCATTATGTTCTGGTTCATTGATCTATTTGTTTACTGTTGCCAATACCACACTGTCTTATTTAATGTAGCTTTATACTGTCTCTTTTTTTAAGATTTTATTTATTTGACAGAGAGAAACACAGCCAGAGAGGGAACACAAGCAGGGGGAGTGAGAGAGGGAGAATCAGGCTTCCTGCCGAGCAGGGAGCCTGATGTGGGGCTCCATCCCGGGTCTCCGGGATCATGACCTGAGCCAAAGGCAGTCCTTTAACCAACTGAGCCACCTGGGCACCCCTATATTAAGTCTTTAAGTCAAGTATTGTTTCCCGCTTTGCTCTCCTTCAATATCTTGTTGGTTCTTCTGGGCCCTTTGACTTTCCATATAAACTTTAGGATCTATTTGTCAATATCCACAATATTAAACTCTGGGAATTTATTTGGGATTTAATTGAATCTATTGATTATGTTGGAAGCAACTGGGTCTTTCTGTCTATAAATAAAGAATATTTATTGAGTTCTTTTATTTTTTATTGAGTTTTTTAGTTTCCTCAGATAAATCTTATACATATTTTGTTAGATTTTTACCTAAATGTTTCATTCTTTTGAAGCTAATGGAAATATTATTGTGTTTTTTGTTTTAATTTCAAGTCACAAATGATTAATGCTGAAATGTGGAAAAGCAATTGACTTTTTTATGTTAACCTTATATTCTGAAACACTGTTATAATTGCTTATTAACTTTGGGATTATTTAATCAAGTTTTGGGAGGTTTCTACATACATAATCATGTCATCAGCAAGCAAAGTTTTCTTTCTTTCTTCTAATCTGTTCATCTCTTATTCCCTTTTTTCTTACTGCCTTAGCTAGGAGCTCCGTTACAATGTTGGAAATTAGTTGTGGGAGGGGGACATACTTGTACTTGCCTGGCTCCTGCTCTCAGTGATAAGACATTTGGCTTTTCACTATGGAATATAGCCTTTTGTAGATGTCCTTTATGAAGGTGAGGAGGTTCCCTACTATATTATTTTTTTTAAGATTTTATTTATTTATTTGAGAGAAAGAGAGTGAGAGAGCTCATGAGATGGGAAAAGATCAGAGGGAGAAGCAGACTCCCCTGGGAGCTGGGATCCCAATGTGGGACTCGATCCCGGGACTTCAGGATCATGACCTGAGCTGAACGCAGTGGCTTAACCAATTGAGCCACCCAGGCGCCCTCCCTACTCTATTCTTAATTAAGAAAAGTTTTGTTTTGTTTTTTTTTTAAATCATGAATGGGTATTGGATTTTGTTAAATGTTTTTTGTGCATCTGTTGATAGGATCATGTGATTTTTTCCAGTATGTTAATATGACGAATTACATTGCATTTTGATTGTTGAATCAGCTCTGTAGACCTGAGATAAATCTCACATGGTCATAGGTGGGGTTAAATATTATTGGATTTGATGTGCTAATATTTGTAAGGGTTGTTCACATCTATATCCATGAGTGATATTAATCTATAGTTTTCCTTTTCTATAATGCCCTTGTTTAGTTTTGATATTAGGTAATTCTTGTCTGGTATATACCCTCTGCCTCTATCTTCTGAAACATATCATAGAGAATTTGTATAATTTCTTCTACTGTTTGGAAAATTCGCCAATGAACTCCTCTGGGCCTGGAACTTTCTGTTTTGGAATGATTTTAATTGTTGATTTACTTTCTTTAATATATACACCTGTTCAGATTGTATTTCCTTTTCTTAAAGATTTTAGTTTATTTGAGGGAGGAAGTGGGGAGGGACAGAGGGACAAAGGTACATGCTGACTCCCCACTGAGAAGCAGAGCCCAACACAGGGTTTGATCCCAGGACCCTGAGATCATGACCTAAGCCAAAGTCAGATGTTTAACCAACTGAGCCACCCAGTACCCATAGATTATATTTCTTGTGTGAGTTTGAGAAGATCATATCTTTCAAGGAATTGATACATTCTATCTGGGTAATCACATTTGTGGGCATAGAGTTATTAATAGTATTCCTTTATAATTCTTTTAATGACTATGGGGTCAGTAGTGTTTTCTCATATTGGTAATTTGTGTTTTCTTTCTTTTTTTTTTCATAGCTACCTGACTAGAGTTTTATCAATTTTATTGATCTTTACAAAGAGCTAGCTTTTGGTTTCATTCATTTTCCTAATTGATTTCCAGTTTTCAATTTCATTGATTTATTCTCTGATTTTTATTATTTTCTTTCTTTTTATTTATTTTGGATTTAATTTTATCCTCCTTATCTAGTTCCTAAGGTGGGAACTTGGGTTATTGATTTTAGATTTTTCTTTTTCTAATATGTGCAGTCAGTGCTCTCAGATTCCCTCTAAGCACCACTTTTGCATCATCCCACATATTTTGATAGATTATATCTTAATTTTAATTTAGTTGAAATTCTTTTAATTATTTCAAGTTTGTCTTGTGATTTCCTCTGTGTTATTTAGAAGTGTGTTGTTTAATCTTCATGCATGTTTGGATTTTTCAATTGCTTTCTGTAGTTGTTTTCCAGCTTAATCCACTGGGGTCTGAAAGCATACATTATATGATTTCTATTATCTTAAATTTGTTAAGATGTGTTTTTTAGACAAGAATGTGATGTGTCTTAGTGAATGATGAATGTGAGCTTGAGAAAAATGTGTTTTTCACTGTTGTTGGACGAAATAGTGTATGTCAGTCATATCCAGTTGATTTATCATGCTGTTCAGTCCGACAATGTCCTTATTGATTTTCTTACTCTGAATTTGTCTGTCCATTGCTGATGGAGGGATGCCAAAATTTGCAACTGTGATAGTGGATGCATCTATTCTTCTTGATATTTGATCCATTTTTGCCTTATGTAATTTGATGCTCTGTTGTTAGGTGTATACATGTTAAAGGTTATTATGTCCTTTGGGAGAATTGAATTTTTAATAATTATGCAATATTAGTCTTTGTCTCACATAATTTTCCTTCTTTTGATGCCTGCTCTATCTAAAATTACTATACAGATTCTTGCTTTCTTTAGATCAGTGTTAGCATGGTATATTTTTCTTTATTTCTCTTTATCGATTTACTTTTAATTTATATGTGTCTATATATTTAAGGAAGGTTTCTTACAGACAGCATATGGTTGGGTGATGTAATTTTTAAAGATCTATCTATCTATCTATCTATCTATCTATCTATCTATCTATCTATCTATTTCAGAGAGAAAGAGAGAGCAAGGGGGAGGGACAAAAGAAGAAGGAAAGTGAGAATCTCAAGCAGATGCCCTGCTGATCATGAAGCCCAGCAAAGGGCTCAGTCTTAAGACCCTGATATCATGACCTGAGTTGAAATCAAAAGTTGAACGTTTAAATGGTTGAGCCATTCAAGGGCCCATCTGTGTCATATTTTTTGATGCACTCTGACAGTCTCTGTATTTTAATTGGTATATTTATACCACTAATGTTTAAAGTGATTGTGGATATAGTTGGAGTAATTTCTACTATATTTGTTATGTTTTTATTTGTTGCCCTTGTTCTTTGTTTCTTTTTTATCTATTCATTTTTTACCATGTATGATTTTAATTGAGTATTTTAAAATTTATTTTTCTCTCCTTTAATAGCATATCAATAATATTTTTATTTTCATCTTTTATTAAAAATTGCACTAGAGTTTATATACACATTTATAGTTCATCCAAGTCCACATTTTTTTAGAGAGAGAGAAAGAGAGGCAGAGAAGGAGGGAGAAAGGAGGTGGGGGAGGAGAGAGAAAGAGAGAATCCCAAGCAGACTTCATGCCCAATGTGGAGCCAAATGTGGGTCTTGATCCCATGACCCTGAGATCATGGCCCAAGCTGAAGTCAAGAGTTGGATGTTCAATCAGCTGAGCCACCCAGGTGCCCCCAAGTCCATTTTCATATAACACTACCTCACTTCATGTGTAGTGCAAATACCTTAAACAAATTATTCCTAAATCCTCCCTTCCATTCCTTTACCATCACTATCTTTCATTTTACTTATGAATAAGATGTAATCATCAAATACATTATTGATATGGACAATTTTATCTGTTAACCAAATAAGAAAAGTAAAAAGTTTTATCTTCATTTACTCCTCTAATCCTCTTCCTTTATTTATAGGGTTTGTATTTTCTGACCTATATCCTTCTCTTCAAATAAATTTTTTTGAATATTTCTTCAAGACAGGTCTACTGCTACAAATTCCCTCAATTTTGCTTGTCTGAGAAAATCTATTTTCCCTTAACATTTGAAGGAAAAATTCACTGGATATAAAATCATATGTTGGTATTTTGTTTTTTTTTTAACTCTTTACATCTATCATTTTACTGTTTCCTTACTTGCATAGTTTCTGAAGAGAAATTCATTAGAACTGTTATCTTTACTTCTTCATAACTAAAGAGTGTTTCTCCATATGTTCTTTCAAGACTTTTTCTTTGTCTTTGAATTTCAGCAGTTTAAATATGATGTATCAATGCATAGTTGATTTTTGACAATTATCCTGCATGGTATTCTCTGAATTTTTTGGATCTTTGGTTGATGTCCAGCATTAATCTTGGGAGATTCTTACTCATTATTACTTTAAATATATATTTTTTATATTTGTTTCTCGCTTTCT
Source organism: Spilogale gracilis (assembly GCA_004023965.1). Lineage (NCBI taxonomy): Eukaryota > Metazoa > Chordata > Mammalia > Carnivora > Mephitidae > Spilogale > Spilogale gracilis. The sequence goes on along the minus strand of PITA01006447.1, from coordinate 57,438 downwards.
TCTTCTAGCTCCCATACATGTAGGTTCCACCTTTATAAATGTCTCACAGTATTTGGGTATTTTGTTACAGTTCCTCCAGTCTTTTTTTTGTCTTTGCTTTGCTTTTCAGTTTTAGAAGATTATATTGCATATCCTTAAGCTTACTACTTCTTTTTTCTCCCGTATGAAATACTGTGAGCCCATTGAAAGCACTCTTCATTTCTGTTTCAGTTTATTTTATTTCTAGTATGTCTTTCCCATTCTCTATAAAATTTTCCATCCCTATGCTTACATTACACATCTTATTTTTGTCATAGAATTCTTAGCATGTCACTATAGTTACTTTATACCCTCGGTCTGATAATTGCAACATTCCAGTCATATCTGAGTCTGGTTCTGATGTTTGCTTTGTCTCTTCAAACTATGTTTTTATTTAGTTTTGTCTCATTTGCTTTTGAGTATGTCTTGTAATATGCTGTTGGAAAGCTGGGCATAATGTATTGGGTAAAAGGATCTGTGATGAAGAGGCATTGGTGATGTGGGGAAATGATAAGTGTTCTATAGTTCTATTGTTAAGTCTCAGTTCTTTTGTGCCTGTGCTCCTGGGCTGTGAGCTTTATAAATATTTCTCAACCCCCTCATATATACATATATATGTATATACGTATATGTACATATCAAGGTATAACAAGGGGCCTGGCAGAGTGGGTAGATGTGGGTATTTTTCTTTGCCCAGGTTGTTAGGTTCTGATAAAACAAACACTGGTAAAATGGTTTTTCCTGAGGGCAGATCTTGTTAAGAAAACAGAGTATTCTGGGCACATTTCAAAATGGTTACTTTTTTCCATTCCCTGCCAGAAACACAAGGGGATTTTTCTTATTTCTTCACTTTCAGTTCCTGCTAGGGCTCCTGGAGGGAAAAAACCCCACAACCTCAGGGGACCCCACATGACTAAATCCTCTGCAGTTTTTACCTCAAGAGTCGTCCACATGAAGCCTCTGGCAATTCATTAATTACTGTTTTTCTGTGCTGACGCTGGTTCCTCTAGAAGTTTCTGCTCTGCTAAGTTGTGAATCTCTATATTTGCTTGTTCATGTCTTCAGTTTTGGGTGCAACTGTTTGCCTTGTGATCTCACTTCTGTTACAAATCTATAAAGAGTTGCGGATTTTCAGTTTGCTCAACTTTCTACTTATTGTAAGGGTGGGAGTCATGGCTTTCAAGGTTCCTGCATGGTGGACTGGAAGCTATATGTTTCCCAGTTGTCTCTTCTAAGAATGGAAATAAAATTTCTAAAGTGTTGGAAAGTATGAGAAACTATTGTTTGGGAATCATGTGGGGTACAAACCAAGCTTTGAACAGGGCATTATAAAGGAACTGAGGAAATGTGGCTCCCTATATAATTTTTCCTTGAGATTTTTACTAAGTCATTCTAAATGTCTGTACCTCAGTTTCTTTATCTTCCAAATACATTTGTGCTAAGTTTCACTTTTGAAAAACTGTCTCAGATAAAGTAGCAAAAAGAGTTTTGGTAGGGTAAGAGCAAGAAGAAATATATGAATAAAAATTTTGTTGACTGTTTCCTTTGCTGTACAGAAGCTTTTTATTTTGATGAGTTCCCAAAAGTTCATTTTACTTCCTTGAGTACAGATCCTTAACTTCTTAGGTTAGGTTTATTCCTAAGTATCTTATGGTTTTTGATGCTATAGTAAACGGAATTGATTCTCTGATTTCCCTTTCTATATTTTCATTGTTAGTGTATAAGAACGCAGCTAATTTCTGTGCATTGATTTTGTATCCTGCCACATTACCGAATTGTTGTATGAGTTCTAGTAGTTTGGGTGTAGAGTCTTGGGTTTTCCACATAGAGTATCATGTCACCTGCAAAGAGAGAGAGTTTGACTTCTTCTTTGCCAAGTTGAATACCTTTTATTTCTTTCTGTTGTCTGATTGCTGTTGCTAGTACTTCTAACACTATATTGAACAGTAGTGGTGAGAGTGGGCATCCTTGTATTGTTCCTGATCTCAGAGGGAAAGCTGTCAGTTTTTCACCTTTGAGAATGACATTCACTGTGCGTTTTTCATAGATAGATTTTACTATCTACTATCTATCTATTATTTACTATTGTTAAAACTCAACTTCGAAGAGTTTTAATCAGGAATGGATGTTGTATTTTGTCAAATGCTTTTTTTACATCAATTGAGAGTACCATGTGGTTCTTTTCTCTTCTCTTATTGATTTGTTCTATCACATTGATTGATTTGGGAGTGTTGAACCACCCTTGAATCCCTGGGATAAATCCCACTTCGTCATGGTGGATAATCTTTTTAATGTATTGTTGGGTCCTGTTAGCAAGGATCTTGTTGAGAATCTTGGCATCCATATTCATCAGAGATCTTGGTTTGAAGTTCTCCTTTTAGATGGGGTCTTTGTCTGGTTTAGGGATTAGAGTAATGCTGATTTCATAGAAAGAGTCTGGAAGTTTTCCTTCTGTTCCTATTTTTTGAAACAGCTTCAGGAGAATAGGTGCTATTTCTTCTTTGAATGTTTGGTAGAATTCCCTAGGGAATCTGTCTGGTCCTGGGCTCTTGTTTTTTGGGAGGCTTTTGATCAGTGCTTCAATCTTGTTACTAGATATTGGTCTATTCAGATTGTCAATGTCTTCCTGTTTCAGTCTTGAAAGTTTATAGGGTTCCAGGAATGTATCCATATCTTCTAGGTTTTGTTAAAATTACTGGCATATAATTGCTGATAGTAATTTCTGATGATTGTTTCTATTTCCTTGGTGTTAGTCGTGATCTCGCCCCTTTCATTCATAATTTTATTAACTTGGGTCTTCTCCCTTTTCTTTTGGATTAGTTTGACCAACGGTTTATTGATCTTATTAATTCTTTCAAAGGACCAGCTTCTAGTTTCATTGATGTGTTCTACTGTATCTCTAGTTTCTGATTCATTGATCTATGCTCTAATCTGAATTATTTCCTGTCTTGTTGGGGGGGTTGGTTTAATTTGTTGTTGATTTTCCAGTTCTTTAAGGTGTAATGAGAGGTGGTATATTCGGGATTTTTCAATTTTTTGAGTGAGGCTTGGATGGCTATGAATTTCCCCCTTAGGACTGCCTTTGCTGTATCCCATAGGTTTTGGATTGATGTATCTTCATTCTCATTGGTTTCCATGAAGTGTTTCAGTTCTTCTTTGGTTTCCTGGTTGATCCACAGATTCTTGAGCAGGATAGTCTTTAGATTTCAAGTGTTTAATTTTCTTCTGAACTTTTTGTTTTGTTAAAATCACAGTAGCTATAATTAAAAAAGAAAGAAAGAAATTAAACCTACCTACCTAGTGGACATAGATTAATGGAAGCATGCATGCATCTCTGGTATGAATGCAACATAGTACAAACACTTCAAGAATGTTAAGACTTAAACATCAACTTACATACAACAATAATATATAGTAATTTATATGTATAACTCAGTAATTTCTTCTGTTTATATGCATCCAAGAGAAATAAAAGCATGTCTGCACAAACGATATATCCATGCTTGTACATAAATATTTATAGTAATTATATTAATAATAGCTAAAATAATAGAAACAACTCAACTGCCTATCAACAGGAGAGTGAGTATGCAAATTGTGGTCTATAATGAAATGCAGCTCAGAACTAAAAAGAAACTACTTACTTATATATGAAACAACATGGAAAAATCTCAAAACATGCTGTGCAAAAGAAGCCAGAGGCACCAGGTGTGTAAATATAAACTAAGATTATATTTATATGAAATTCTAGAACACTCAAGAATCATCTGTGTCAGCTTATTTTGGTTGTTTGGGGAATAGGGTTAGCAGAGGGACTATTCCTTGCAAAAGAGCACATGGGAGCATTGGGGATAATGAACATGCTCTATATCTTGATTATGGGCATGTCTACTTATTAAAGAATATCCAACTGTAAAAAATGTTGAAGGGAAGTGCTTAGGATTTTCCAAATAAGCTGCTGTTTGTAATGACCAGTGGTCTCTTTTGCAAAAGCAAGAGTATAATGGCTCTCGTTACAGGTAAAACAATGCTTGACTACCAGGAATGGAAACCATAAGGTAATTTTTTATTTACTTAACAAGAAGTTTGGATGTTGGCAGACAAACCTTTTCTCTGACATTTAATGCATTGAGATTTATTATTCACTCACACAAAACCGACTATAGGTCCAGTGGCTCTCTAGCAGCTTTCTCCCAAACTAGGATTCAGATCCAGACCATTTACAGGTTATGATGTTGTTTCAGAAATCTGAACAGGTAACTTCAGGGCATGCTGTTACCATGGAAAGAGAGCCAGAGGCTTTCATACTGGATCTAAATGCTTTCATCTTGGTAACAGCACACATCCTATTTCCTCAAAGACTGGCTCAAAAACGTGGCCCTGCCTCACTGCATAGATATTGGGATCCATAGGAAATACATCAATATTTGGTGAGCCCAAGTATTTCTGGCATACCTAAGCACTATAATGTTAATAAACAATAAGGGAATATCAGTAACTACTGTTAGACAAATGTGTTATGATTTGTTTCCTTCAGGCTAGGGATATACAGAAAATCAAGGATTAGCAAGGAAAGATGTGGGACTGTCTATATCGTTTGATTTGCCTTCAACACAACAATACTGGCAATGATGATGATTGTAATGATTGTGATGGTGATGATGTTGGTGATGATGATGATGGTGGTGATGATGATGAGGTGATGATGATGGTGATGTGGTGATGGTAATGACGATGATGATGATGGTGGTGTTGGTGATGGTGATGATGATGATGGTGATGATGATGGTGATGATGGTGCTGGTGCTGGTGATGGTGATGATGGTGATGATAATGAGATGATGATGGTGATGAGGATGGTGATGGTAGTGGTGATGATGGTGATGGTGGTGATGGTAATGATGGTGATGATTGTCATGATAATGATTTTAATGATGATGATGATAATCATAGTGAATGTGTGGTTATGTACATTATTCAAATTAGATCCATAGTGTAGAAATAAAGACAAAGGTAGATAACCTAAAGAAGACATTTGCACCTTAAATGACCCAGCAGGAGATATAGAAGGATAATTTTGATAATTTTCATTTTGCTTTGTGTTATTGTTTAGTAGGTAGGAGACTGGGCCACGATAGTAGATATGCCGGAAAAATAACTCAGTTTAGGATAGAATCATCTCTTATGCTATACAGTTACATCAAATAATATTTTCATTGTGGTATTCCATACCGTTACATTCAGAAAAAAAAACTCCAAGCAAAATTGAGTATTTTATAAATGTTAGAACAATATCATGAGTCTTCATATTTCCTAAGAAAAATTGGGTCTTAATTGGGGAGGAGAGGAAGGAGAAAGAAGTGAAACTGTGAGCTTAGCCATATTGTGGAAAAGAATATATGGATTTAGGTGCATTGGCTTTTTTTGAGCTGTGACTTTCTTCTTCAAAGGCTAAAACACCTTTATCATTAACATGCTGCATGTGCTTCATGGTTGACTTTTACATTATTGCTTCAGCTATTACCATGCATGCATTATTTATGTGGTTGGCTATCATGAAAAAAGGCAAGCAATTTACTTGTCAAAACACATTAGAATGCATGACTTTAAATCAGAGTTGCATGGGTTGGTAAAAAGCTATAATAAATGCACTTTGGCTAATATGTTAGTGTCATGCAGTTTGAGAAGGCCACTGTATTGACCAAGAAACGAATAACTATCTCTAGGACTCTTTGAATAGAATAGCACTTGTTTATGGTATGTTTTTAATTGCATAGTAGTAAACTCTATTATTACAATTTTTCTTTTCATAGATGAATTTTAACGTTAGAATAGTGAGTGAGTACAAAATAAATTCTTAATGATAGAAGTCTAGAATTAATTACATTATTTATTTATTCTCCAAATAGTACTTGAAATGCTTAAATAATAGAATCATGTCATATAACCACGTGTTTCCCTGGCCTTTTCTAGGCATTTAAGAATTTACATTGTTACTTGATGTTCTCATTATAATGCACGAGTCTCATTTTCTACCATAGAAAATGTTTAAGTAAATGTTAGCCACCTTGCTCGTTACCTGCTAAGTGCTAGCAAGGCCAGCTTCGTATTTTCATACTTTAAGATAACCACCATGTCCAAGAGAGCTGAAAGAGTTCTCATCAGAGCAATGGTTTCAAGATTATTTTTCTTTCTTTTTTTTTTAAAGGTTTTATTTATTTATTTGACAGAGAGAGATCACAAGTAGGCAGAGAGGCAGGCAGAGAGAGAGGAGGAAGCAGGCTCCCTGCCAAGCAGAGAGCCTGATGCGGGCCTCGATCCCAGGACCCTGAGATCATGACCTGAGCTGAAGGCAGAGGCTTCAATCCACTGAGCCACCCAGTCACCCTCAAGATTATTTTTCTTAAAAATCTGGGTGGGAAGAGATTCTGAAGAGGTCAGAATTATTGGGAGGGGGTGTTTTCTTGTGCAGAGAGAATAGTCAAGTCCATGTGTAGCATAATCTTCTCTTGTCTTGTCTTTTCACAATATTATTCATCATCTCAAGAATCTAATAGGAGGCGGGCACCTGGGTGGCTCAGTGGGTTAAAGCCTCTGCCTTCAGCTCAGGTAATGATCTTAGGGTCCTGGGATGGAGGCCCGTGTCGGGCTCTCTGCTCGGCGGCGGGGAGCCTGCTTCCTCCTCTCTCTCTGCCTGCCTCTCTGCCTACTTGTGATCTTTCTCTATCTCTCTCTCTCTTTTAATAAATAAAATCTTAAAAAAACCAAAAACAATCTAATAGGAGGCCAGTGAATTTGACTCCATAGCTGTTTGACATTTAAGAAGATAGAGGTTGAACTCCAAGGGGACAACCTCTCATCTCAAATTAATATAATAATAGAGACATTTTACCTGTACTCACCTACACTCCTGACTCTCCCATGTGGTCTAAATGGGTGATCCATAGATTCACAAGCTGGAGCATCACCACAGTTCCCCATATTAGGAAAAGTGAAGGTGCCTGGGTGACTCAGTTGGTTAAGCACCTGCCTTTGGCTCAGGTCACAGTCCCAGATTCCCAGGATCATGTCCTGGGTTGGGCTCCTGGCTCTGTGGGAAATCTACTTCTTCCTCTGACCTTCTCCCCTCTTGTGCTGTCTTTCACTCTCGCTATATATATCTCAAATAAATAAAATACTAAAAGGAAAAGAAAAGAAAGGAAGAGAAGAGAAAAGAAAAGAAAAGAAGAGAAAAGAAAAAAGAAAAGGAAAAGTGAGTAACATGAAATTCAGAAAAGTTAAATCTAGCTTTGGGTCTCAAGATATCAGGGCCCAGGAAAGTCACAGACATGCTCTGTCTAGTGCTCTAATTTCAAAGGAGATAGTGTAACCCTTATAAGACAAAAGACTGGGAAACAAAATCATTGGGACATCATGCCAAGGTCTGTAGACATTTTTCTTCCAGGTTGCTGTGGTCAAAGTGCAAAGTTTGACCAAAGACCAGAGATCTTCAGGACCTGGGATGGAGTGAGCAGTGACTCTGAGCCTCTAGACAACAGAACATGGCATCGATTTGAGAAGCCAGAGTGCCTGACAATCAGACCACCTGAAACCTGGATGAGTGGGATACTCCTATATCCATGGATCACCCAAAACAAAGGAGGAGATGTTGCAGCCACAACAGAGAGAAGCCTAAGTTACAAAAAGGCAAAGAACTTTATCCATTTTTATCTCTTCAGTCCCCTCTATGTGAGAAATAAATAAATAGAAGCTCAGTAATGTCTTAAAACAGAGGTAGAAAATATAGACGATCTAACAAATGGCATTTTAAAGAAGACTCTTTAAGTCTCTTTTTGAGTAGGAAACGAGTCTCCAGGGCGGAGTATGTACGGAGAAGTGAGAACAAAGATTACAGAATATCCAAGGTGGGCTTATGACTAGATTGGAGAGGAAGAATTGAAATTTCCCAAAGATGGATACCCATGACTATCTCCCAGAAATGGATACCATGGGTCTTTGCCTTTTCTCTTTTGAGAGAGGGTGAGACTATCTGTGCTAATTGTGTCTTGTTAAATAAACCTGAAGTGGTTATTGTTGTCTGAAGGGATACTGACTAGTAAAAGTTCATGTTGCTGATTGTGTATCTATTGGCTCTCAGTTAAGGATCCATCAGATATGCCCCTTTTTGTAATGAGGAAGTGGGGATTTGCAAGGTTTACTTCCAAGATTATATTGCCCTTGGATTTCAAAAAAGGAAAGAAATAGAGAAGGAAAGAAAAGAGAAATTGCACAACCAGATGGCTTTATTGGGGAGAATTCTACCAAACATTTAAAGGAAAATTAATAACAATCCTTCCCAGAGTCTTCCAAAAAACTGAAGAGACAGGAACACTTCTATACTTATTTTATGAGGCCAATGTTACTTTGATAATAAGCCAGACAAGGACATTTCAAGAAACAAAAACTACCAGCCAATATCCCTGATGAACATGGATGTAAAAATACTCAATAAAATATTATCAAAATGAATTCAACAATATATTATAAAGATCATACACTATAAGCAAGTGGGATTTATTTTGGCAATAGAAGAATGGGTCAACATCTGCAATTCAATCAATATGACATGCCACATTAACAAAATAAAGGATAAAAATTACATGGCCATCTCAATAGGTGAAGAAAAAACATTTTAAAAATTCAACATGTTTTTGTTATAAAAGCTCTGAACAAAGTGGGAATAGAGGGAATCTACCTCATCATAATAAAGACCACATATGATAAGCCCATAGCTAGTATCATACTCAATGGTAAAAAGCTAAAATCTTTTCCTATAAGATCAGGAATGAGAAAAAATATTCCTATGCTTGTTACTTGTATTTAAGTAGTACTGGGGGTCCTAGCCAGAACAATTAAGCACTATAAATGAGCAAAAGATATCCATATCAGACAGGAGGAAGTAAAATTATCTCTATTTGTAGGTGAAATGATATTATATAGAGAAAACCTTAAGGCACTACCAAAAAAATGCTAGAGCTAATAAACAAATCCAGTATACTGCAGAATACAAAATCAATATACAAAAATCAGTTGTGTTTCTATACATCAACAACAAATTATCAGAAAGAGAAATTAAAAATCCCATTGACAATAGCATCAAAAATAATAAAATATTAGGAATAAATTTAACCAAGGTTATAAAAGATCCATACACTGAAAACTATAAGACTTTGATGAAAGAAATTGAGGAAGATACAAATAAATGGAAAGATATATGATGATCATGGATTAGAAGAATTAACATTGTTAAAATGCCTGTATTACCCAGAACAATCTAAGATTCAATGCAATGCTTATCAAACTTTTAAAGGCATTTTTCACAGAAATAGGACAGTCAATCCTAAAATGTGTATGGAACCACAAAAGACCCCAAATAGCCAAAGCAATTTTGAAAAAGAACAAAGCTAGAAGCATCGCACTTCCTGATTTCAAACTCTCTACAAAACTATAGTAATAAAAAAAAAAAGTTTGATATCGGCTTTAAAACAGACACAGAGATCAATAGAACTAGAGAGATTGAGTGTGGAAATAAATCCACACATATACAGTGAGCTAACTTATGACGAAGGAGCCAAGAACGTGCAATGGGGAAAAGATAGTCTTCAGTGAACAGTGCTGAGACTACATGCAAAAGGATGAAATTGTCTTACCCTATACACAAAAATTAACTCAAAATGGTTTAAAGACTTGAATGTAAGACCTGAAGCCATAAAGCTCCTAGAAGAAAGCATGAGGGGTAACCTCCCTGACACTACATTTGGCAATAATTTTTAAAATATGACACCAAATGCAGAGGCACCAAAAACTAATATAAACAAGGAGAACTAAAAAACTTTCACACAGCAAAGGAAACCATCAACAGCAGTGATGAAAAGACAACCCATGATTGGGAGAAAATATTTGCAACCCACATACCCAGAAAGGGGTTAATAATAAAAAATATTTAAGGTGCTCTTACAATTTAATAATAAAACAAAAACAAATCCAAATAATTCAATTGAAAATGTGCAAAGGACCTGAATAAACATTTTTCTAAAGAAGACATACAAATGGCCAACTGGTACATTGAAAGATTCTCTAATCGAGATAATGAAAATCCAACCACAATGAGATATCACCTCACACCTGTAAAGATGTCTATTATCAGAATGATAAGAGATAACAAGTTCAGGCAGGATGTAGGCAAAGGGAACCGTGTGTACTGCTAGTGGACTGTAATTGGTAGAAACCCTCTGGAGAACAGAGTGGGGGTTTCTCAAAAAATCAAAACTAGAAACATCATGTGATTTAACAATCCCCCTTTCGGATATAGAACGGGGAAGCACAATGACTATGTTGAAGAGCTGTCTGCCCTCCCAAGTTCACTGCAGCATTATTCACAAGAGCCAAGGTTTGGAAGACACAGAGAGGTGTCTGGATACAAAGCAATATTATTCAGTCACAAAAAAGAAGAAAATTCTGCCATTCGTGAAACGTGGATGGACTTGAGGGCATTATGCTGAGTGAGATAAATCATCCACGTAGAAAGACGGCATGGTCACATATACGTGTGTCTAAAAAAATAAATAATGGTAGAAACAGTAGAAAGTGGTTTCCATGGACCTGGGGTCAGGGAGAGTAGGGGAGGTTGGTCAAGCGGTAGAGACGCTCAGCTGGACGATGAGTGAGGACTGAGGGTCCAGGGCAAAGCCCGTGACTTAGTCGGCAACCCTGTGCTGTGTAACCGAAAGGTGCGAGAGAGCAAAACGGGCATGTCCTCACCCCCGGGGCAGGTAAACAGGAGAGGGCACGGGGGGTGCCCACCAAGTCCGCAGGGGACCCTTGCACAATATGTACACGTATCAAACCACCATGCTGAACACTTTAAATACCTTACATTTTTATTTGTCAGTTATACCTCAGTGAAGCTAAAAAAAAGCACACACAACATTAATAATGGCTATTATACTCTAGAACGTAGGCAATTACAGCAACAGCCCACGTAGCTGGCCTCTTGGGTCTATGAAGGGAGATTACTGCTGTCTTTACACCGTGTTCCCTTTAGAAAGTTTTGAAAATTGAGCTTCTTAATTACAAAAGTTTTGTAGGTTATAAGATTTTTGAAAAATACAAAAAAATAAGAAAAAGAAATGTATAGGAAATATACAGGTAAGTATATAGAAGGAATATGTGCATTCTATAGATATTACACATATAGAAAGAATACATACATAAAGACATAGGAAAGAAATATATCATATACAATATTGCCTGTGTAAGAGAAGGTAGATTCCCTATAAAATACATGTTGTTACCTGGACTGTGGGACACTGACTTGATATGATATCTAGGGGAAAAAATTAGTAGGTTCTGGAATAAGACAATTCAGTGGGATAGAACATCCTTTATCACTTTCATTTTTAGTATGTTATGTTAATTAACAGTATCTTGAGTGTGTGCTCTAAGTTGTGATACTTAGTATCATTACTGGTAAGGGACATAGGCAATTGGGAATTTACTAATGCATAAATATTCCCTGTAAGAAGAATTATTTCACCTAAATTCTAATTTGAATAAACTTTAAGGCATTTGTTTTGAATGTACAGATATGTAACTCTAAATAATAAAAAAGAAGATATGCCGATGGTGAGTTTTAAGTCTCATGTTTAAGAGTTTTGACTTTATCTGCTATGCAACAGTATTGGAAAGTCAAATAAAATAAAACACTGTAAGCATTTTATTTAGAGATTTAAGAGTTCACTACTACATAAAGAAAGGGCAATTAGAGTTTGAAATTAGCATATGATGCAGGCTTGATTTCTTTTACTTAAATTCACCTATAATATTAACCCATTTCTTCAAAAAAATCATAAATGACTGTTTCCTGTGACTATGCAGTTAGCATATTCATAGTGTCTATATATATGTATATATTCTGCATTGAAACATTTTGTTACTTAGGGAAATACTTAGTGGGTGCATTTTCAGGATGCTGGGGATGAAAGTCTGAGCCTTTGGTGCTGATACAAGAGGAGGGAGGCACACCGAGCCTCCACAAAGTATAGAAGGTCCTTGAGGTTCCCTCAGTTTCATCCTCTTATTTAATATCCGTCAGGCCCCATCAGCATTCTTTCCCATGCTGCCTGTTTTACTGTTATTAAATTTATACCACTAACATCTTATGGCACTTTAGAGTAGGAATGGATTGTCTTGGAGCCTAAATGGAGAACCAAAATGCTTATTCAACTGGAATTCCGGAATGGGCTGACCCCTTGCAAAGTCCAGGGAGGCAAGGGGTGCCTTAATGGGGAAACATACCCCCAGTCACAGTGGAGTCATGTGGACGAGCCAGCAAATCATAAAGGCACATGAGACTCTTTGTCGTCCAGAACAGCTGAGATAGAATGGGGAAAGGAAAGATATTGCACAACCCACGCCTGAAATTAAATTATTTACAAGGAGGTTTTGCAATAATTAGAACAAAGGCACTTTTGACTCCAAAGCTGCCCTGGGAGAAGCATCCCAAGAGCATCAGGCTCAGGGAACCAGACTACATGACAGAGGTTGTGTGGTGGGCCAGAGAACTCAGGGCATGCTGGACATCGGGGTGCGGGGAGGGCAGGCGAGTGAGTCAGTCATGAAGGTAGGTGATGTGTGTTCTGCACAAGGGCTTGGTGAGCCTTTGCTTGATGTTCTAATGATTCATGCTTTGTTCTAATGATTCATGCTTTGCTTGATGTTCTAATGACCTCCGGGGTTTCAGGCACCTTCAGGAAGCAGAGGAAGGGGGAGGCTGACATGGGATGATGAGTCGAGGCCAGGCAGGTCTGAGAAAAGGCCAGACACAGGAAGGCAGGGGGGCAACAGCAACTTGGTAGGTACTGATTTGCACTCACTGGACCAAGAAAGTGAGCCCATGGGAGAGAGGCAGGACCTCAGGATGTGGTGTGTGGATCTGCACAGGATTGAACTTGCCTAGGCACACCTGTGCTCTCACCTGCACTCACCTGTGCTCACCTGCAATCACCTGCTCCCTCACCTGAGCTCACCTGTGCTCACCTGCTCCCTCACCTGAGCTCACCTGTGCTCACCTGCACTCACCTGAATGCTCACCTGTGCTCACCTGCACACACTTGCTCCCTCACCTGAGCTCACCTGTGCTCACCTGCACTCACCTGCTCCCTCACCTGAGCTCACCTGTGCTCACCTGCACTCACCTGAGCTCACCTGCACTCACCTACTTGCTCACCTGTGCTCACCTGGGCTCTCACCTGCATGCTCACCTACACTCTCACCTGTGCTCACCTGCATTCTCACCTGAGGTCACCTGCGCTCTCACCTGAGCTCACTTGTGCTCTCACCTGCACTCACCTGCATTCACCTGCACTTACCAGCACAACCTGGGGCTTGGAGCTCCCAGGGACCATGCTAGAGAAACTTCAGCTTTCCGTGCCTCTTCTGGGAGGTGTGGTTGCCATCCCCAGCCTAGCTGCATGCTGAAGCAGCGGGTCTTACAAGTTCCCCCATGCACTCAGGGGGACCTGGGAGATGCTGGACGCGTTGGCTGGACAGTGGTGATTGTCCACGGCGCTGCACACAGAATCATCAAATAGCGTACCTAACCACGTATAATGTTTGACTGTCAGTTATAGCTGAAATCTCTAAATAAAAGTCACGGACATGTGTCTGTTAGCCATTTGTATGTCTTCTTCTGAGAAGTGTCTGTTTATGTCTTCTGTCCATTTTTTGACTTATTTGTTTTTCGAGTGTTGAGTTTGGTAAGTTCTTTATAGATTTTGGATATCAGCCCTTTGTAGTGTCATTTGCGAGTATCTTCGCCCATTCCCTGGGTTGCCTTTTAGGTTAGTTGATTGCTTCCTTTGCTGTGCAGAAGCTTTTTAACTTGATGAAGTCCCAAAAGTTCATCGTTTCTTTTGTTTCCCTCACCTTTCAAGACGTGTCTTAAAAGAAGTTTCTGTGGCCAATGTCAAAGAGGTTACTGCCTATGTTCTCCTCTAGGATTCTGATGGATTCCTGCCTCATATTGAGGTCTTTCATCAGCTTAGTGTTTATCTTTGTGTGTGGCGTAAGACAATGGTTCAGTTTCATTCTTCTATACGTAGCTGTCCAGTTTTCCCAGCAACATTTATTGAAGAGACTTTGTGGAGCACAAAGAGGACTGCCCTAAATCCTGCCCACAGACAAAGTGACTTTTTAATTTGTTGCTTAGCAGAGGCGAATTTACCAAAATATTTTGGCCAAAAGTTATGCTACCATCTCCCTGACATTACTGAATTGCACGTTTTTTAAATCTGCTGCTTGCTTATTTGCCGCTCACACGTGATATGGAATGGAAGAGATCTCATGCATTTCTTTGTGGGTCATCAGAATTGTGAGGCAGGGGCCGGAAGGCCACACTGACTGTTCTGGGGGGCGGCGGGGACCTGCACTGTGCTCCCCCAGCCCGGGGCTCCAGTCTGGCAGCAGCCGGCATCACCAGAGATAATCTACCCCCTCAATCCCACTGTAAATCAGGCTTCCTTTCTTTATGCTCAGCAGGCTCTTCCCACCTAGAAATCAGATAAATATTAATCAACATTTCCTTCTCTTTTTTTGCTTTGATTTTCCCTTTTATCTCTTTAACCCATCTAGAATTAGATTATGAATAGCGTGAGTACATATTTTTCCATGCAACCAATATTCTAGCCACATTTATTAAATAATTCAAGCCCAGTGCTGTTTTGTGCTGTCTTATTTTAACAATATAAAATGGAGTTCCTATTTAAAGTAAGGCTCATATGTAAAATGCGGCATTGTAAACAATAACGAAGGACTGCCTATATTAAATATTTTTGCTACTCAATTTCTCTGCTCTGTTTACTTTAGCGATGTAGCATTTGGGGATTTTTAAATTTTTCTTACTTTTTCTCTTATTTTTGTATGCTGTTTTCCTATTTGTTAAGGTAAGGTCTTCTTTCTCAAATACATGCGATTTGAGAGGAGTTGTGCTCTCTCCAATGGTTGGTTTTCTGAATCGAGACACCGCAAGACACTCAATGTGGGTGTTGGGTTACATCTTCCCGTACGACAGGTTGTGTCGTTCTGCTACACAGCTCCTTGGCATAGCTTCCCGGGGTCATTCCCAGCTCACACAGCCCGTCCACTTTTGGAAATAGGTCGTCTTGTGTATTTTACTATAGTTGATTATGGTTGGCGTGTGAAAAGCCGTTGAGTTCCTTTCTATTTCTACAGTCCTGAGTGATGTCTCCAAGTAACATCAAACACAGACTGAGTTAATGCAATTATTGCTAATTGAACAAGTGTGTGTTGAGTGGCTGCTGGACAGTAATAGAAGGAGAGAAATGACCTCAGGGTGGCCAGGCTTTGCATGCATGGCTGGATGTGGCCAGTTGATCCAGACACATCAGATGTATAGTGACTGGGAAGGAGGACAAAGAGGACAAGTGGTCATTCTATGCCCATCACGTGATTTTATATCTCCAGATAACCCGGTGTAATTCATGGGTGGGAAGTGCAGAGACTTCCTTCCCTCCTCCCCCCCATCTGGCCTTGGCAGTGGGTTCTGGTTCTTGGGGCCTCCTCTGGTCAGCACGTGCCCTGGCCTCCTGGTGGGTCATAGCCCGTGGGATTCCAGACCTACCACTTCTTGTAGATCTTTTGTTCATTCGGTTTCTCCTCTGAGTGAACGTGCCTGCCATCCTGTGAGACAGGCACGGAGTGTTGTGGAGGCAGGGTGACAGGACTTCTGGACCCCCGGGAGGCAGCTTGCTCTTTCCAGGGAGAGGAAACATCTTCTGCACTACTCTGTAATGATGAGATAGACTATGAACGTGTCCGTGGGGTCCAAGGCACTGTCCTCGGGCACGCTGAGTGTCCCCCTGGGGTCTCCTGTGCAGAGGACAGGCAGCCACACCCATCCAGAGACAGACCTTTCCTCCCACCTTACAACACCACTCACATGGAGGATGGGGGTCAGAAGTCGACTTTTGGACTATGATCAAAATGATTTAGAAGTTTGAATTTTGGAAAAAGGAAACTCCCAACGTCTCTGTCTCAAATTTAGTTGTATATTTCTACCTAATCAATGGGAGGTTCCATCTGATAAAATAATTAATTGGATTAAGAACTTTATACCAACTAATTTTACATTATTAACATTTGAAGAATTTGAAGATAGTACTTCAACCCTGCCAAACATATTTGTACAACGGAATTTATTTTTCCCTCAAAATTCACTAAGATATTCAGAAATCAAAAGTGAATAAATATGAGGTTGACTATTTTGATCATTTTGTTTATATGTTTCATTGTTGAAAATTCTGCACAATTAAGTATGGTGCTCACTGACATCACATGTGGTTATTTAAAGATAAATATAAATAAACTAAAATTAAATACAATTAAAGATAGTAGCACTAGTCACATTTCAAGGGCTCAACTGCCATTTGAGGCTGTGGCCTGCTTTTGGACTTCACAGATATAGATCAATTCCTTCATGCCAGAAATTGCTGCTGGACAGCTCTGATAAGAGACATGGGAGATTGTAACATTGTAACAGATTTTTATAACATTTCAGCACTTGGAATATCATTAAGTTTGATATACAAAATGTTTTTTTCAGTGTAACGAATCTTGTGTATTAGATAGGGAAATATTTTGCAGTAAATGGAGAGTGATTTTTGATTAAAATTAGGCTTTGAGAAAGACACAATACAGAGAGAGGCTCATAATATGCAATGCCTTGGTGAAAAACAAAACCAGTGCTTACAGCTTTTGAAGAGATTATAGAAGGAAAATTTGAAAAACTACAGGATAATAAACTGGAAAATTTAAATTTAAAAAGTATTTTGAAATATATGATTTTCCTGGAATGAGACACAAAAAAATTTGACTATTCAAAGCTTTAAAAAAATCAAATCCACAATTTAATACTACTTTGTAAAAAAGGAGCTGGAAAACCCAAGAAAAAACCCACTGCCCCAGTACAAATGGCTTTACCATCAAAGGTACAGAATATTAAGTAGGAAGAATGTCCAATCTCATAAATATTTCCAGGAAATAAAAAAAAAGGGGTAAATCTTAAGACAGTGAAAATACCGTGATACTATAGTATGGACGCATGACATGACACATTTGCCCAAAGCCATAGAACATCCCAAGAGTGACCCGCAGTGTAAATCATGGAGTCCGGGTGACGATGACGTGTCCCTGTGGGTCCGTCAGTCATAACAAATGTCCCATCAGCTGGGGGATGCTGATAATGGAGGAGGCTGTGTGTGGGGAAGTTCATGTTTTAAATGGGAAATCTCTTCCCTTCCCTTCCATTGTTCTGTGAACCTGGAAGTGGTATATTTAAAAAAAAAAAAAAAAAAAGCAATAATGGCATCCTTTAAGAAAAAGACAAAGGGGCGCCTGGCTGGCTTAGATGGTTAAGTGTCGCCCTCGGCTCACGTCATGATCCTGGGGTCCTGGGATCCAGCTCCACGTTGGGCTCCCTGCTCAGTGGGGAGCCTGTTTCTTCCTCTGCCTCTCCTGCTCATGCTCATTTATTCTTTCTCTCTCAAATAAATAAACAAATCTTAAGAAAAGAAAAGAGAAAAACACAGAAAGGGAGGGGCTTGACTTCATTTAATGAGGCCAGTGTGTCCCTGACACCAAAATCACTCAAGGAGAGTATAAGAGAGGAAATGAATGATGCTCATGAATTAAGATGTGAGAAGTAACCAAGAACCAGCAAACTTAATGAAAGCATATATAAGGAGAACACTTCATCATGACCAGCTTGCCTTGTTAAGGCAATATTGGTTTATTAACCGAAAATCAATCATGAAATTCACCACATGCAGAGTGAAGAAGTAAAGCCACGGGAATCATCACGCTAGTTTAGCACTTGTTTGTAACAACTCCCAGCAAACTAGGAGTAGGCTGCAACCCTCTTAACCTGATTAAGAATGCCTCCCAATACTAGACGTACTTATGGGTGAAATATTCAGGGTTTCCCTGTGGTAGCAGAAACAAGATAGTGACATCCACTAGATGGTGAAATGCAGCAAGACAAAGAAATAAAAGCCACAGAGATGGAAAGAAAAACAAAGCTGTCATTATTTGCAGATGGTGTGATATGCACATACAATCCCTGAAAATATTTGTGGTCCGGCTTATAATGGGATTTATCAAGTCTGCTCAACACAGGTCCATATAGACATCTATATTTTTATATGTTGGCTCCAATATCTAGGGGCTACAATTTGAGAAGAAAGCCCTTGGAATAACATGAAAGCATACCCAACATCTAGGGAAGCACCCAACCAGATGTAGGTAAGGCAGAGATCATCACACATTACTGAGCGGAAACACAAAAGAAATCCCTGGGGAGATATGGGATGTTTGTAGATTGGAAGACTCGACTTTGTAAATGTATCCAATGACCCATTTATCTATGGACCTGACAAAGCCTCAGTCAGAATCCCAACATGCTTGTGAGGTGTTTGAGTGCCAGCATGCAATTGAATGAGCTAAAACCCAAGAATGGCCGTGAATGTTTTGAAGAAGAAAACCACCACTTGACATCACTTCTCGATTCTCCAGCAGTGTGACCCTGTGGTCCTGGCTCCTCTACAGACAGACACAGAATGGAGGAGGTGGGAGTAGACTCCCACATGTGGGCATTAGGTTGGCATTGTGAGCCACAGTCAACAGGAAGACCTTTGCGATATACACTCTTGGGTCAGTTCAACAGAAAGGATTAAAATTTGACCTTTACCTCATGTTATAGATGAAAACTAATTCCAGGTGAATTTTAAATCGAAATGTATAAGGCAAAGGCAATAAAGCCACTAATTTCATTTATATATTTATAGTTTCATATGTCACTTATTATTTATATATAATTTCATAAATTATAGCATATGTAATGTGTGAATATATAGATATTTTTCATATATATGTGCATACACACATATATATGAAAAACTCTGTGGTCTTGTGGTAGGGAGATTTATTACAGGGGACATGAGGAACCTTTATCTTATAAGCAATAATACATAACTCCAGTATGCCTTAGAACCAAAAACCTCTTATTATTAAAAGATGACATTTGGAGAATGAAAGCAGAGGCCAGAGACTGGGAGAGGACATTTGAGCGACATATGAGCGCATGTTCTCACATTCAGAACATTTATAGAGCTTATAACATCACTAGGAAAAAGACCAAAGGTCCCGTGGAAGTGAAATCGGCGGAACAAGAGACTTGTAGGCGTACGCGTATGCTCAGACAGCAGACATGATACTGGGTCGGTAGGACCGCGCAAGTCAATGTATCATGATGGCTTTGCATTCCCACCGTTTCACTTAAAGGAACATAATAAATGGCTTTTAAAACCTGGCGTTGGCGAGATGTGGACCAAGAGAGCTCTCTGCACGCTGCTGGTGGACGGTGTGATTGCCTGATGCATATAGCAAGCCCAGTGTCTCCGCTCGGCACTGCATGGCATTAATAAAAGTGTCCATCCACAGCGGAATAGAGAAATTAATCCTATGTTACTACTAGGGGATACTGGCATATGGGGAAAAGATGAGTAAACTGTAGCTAACACATAAAACTCAACTTGAGAATTCAGAGTTAGGATGGTGATTATTTATTTTATGGAGCAGGCAGCATTGGTTGATTGAAAGTGCTGCTTATTTGCATTAATTAACATTCAATTATTTTGGTAGACTCTTTAGGTTTCCTAGGTACACAGTGACTAGGTACCAACAAAATTCTGAAATAGCAGGTGAAACGGAAAAGAATCTGCAAGGCTGTTTTCTGGCTCATCTCCAACAGCGCTACGAAGCTCTAGAAACAGAAACTGTGCTGTTTGCCTGTAGATTGATTTAGGGCTTGACGGGATTCACAGCTGAGCCGGTGAGGTGAGCAGGGTAACAGGCTGTGCCTTCTGGATGTGGGGTCGCTGTACAAATACTGAACGACGTTCGTTTAAACAATTACAGATAAGAATGTATACTGATTAAAAAGAGTTTATTATTTTATAGAGGAACAAAATAGCATTTCTTTTCTTATTATTTTTTAAAGATTTTATTTATCTATTTGACAGAGCGAGAGATCTCAAGTAGGCAGAGAGGCAGGCAGAGAGAGAGGAGGAAGCAGGCTCCCTGCTGAGCAGAGAGCCCGATGCGGGCCTCGATCCCAGGACCCTGAGATCATGACCTGAGCCGAAGGCAGAGGCTTTAACCCACTGACCCCCAGGTGCCCTAGCATTTCTTTGTTTAAGATTCTTTTTATCTGACAGACACACACAGAGTACAAGCGGGGGGAAAAGTAGAGGGAGAAGCACGCTCCCTGCTGAGCAGAAAGCCTGATGTGGGGCTTCATCCCAGGACCCCTGGACCATGGCTTGAGCTGAAGGCAGACGCTTAACTGACTGAGCCACCCAAGTGCCCCCAAAATAGCATTTCTATGAAGAAGTCTCACAGATTAGGAGGATTATGGTGGAGAAAAATTGCACGTAAGCAAATAAATACTAAATTAAATGATAGTTCTTGTATTACACAAAAACAACTAAATCAGAGGGATATGCCTGAATTTTCAGGAAGAGGAGTGCCAATTAAAGATTTTCATTTGTATCACACTGACACTTTAAGATGGATTTTGCAGTATCTAATCAATTACGATTAGGGCATAACCAGAACAATCAAGAAAAATAATAAGAAGGGATCATTTTACTTCCAGATATTAACAAAATGAACCTATTTCTAAAATAAAGTGGTATTAATGCTGGTGGTATTAAAATAAACTGAGGGAACAATGTGGTGATTACAACACAGACCCTTAGGTATGTTGGAATAGAATCCAGCAGGAAGAACACTGAGGCACTGAAGGTAAGTGGAATGCAAGCAGCTAAGTCTCAATTCTAGAATACATCCTTACCTTCCAAAAAGAAAGTGTACAGATGTTGTGTCCTAGCTACATTAAAAGACATGAATCAGAATTACAAAAATCAAAAAACATTTTTTAAAAGTGAGGAAATATATTTATATCAGGGGGTGAGAAGATTTCTATACAAAGATGCAAAAAAGATAAATTACAAAAGAAAGAACTAATAACAAATTCCCATCAAAATTTTGGACCGTTAATGGACAACAGACAGGAACAAAGTTGAGAGACATCAAAGGTAGACATGATAGTCTTCATTTCAATATCAAATTATTATAGCAGTTCAATAAGGAAAAAGGAGCATCGAGCCAAGACCAGGTTCTCCAGCCAGATTTTGATATTCTTGCTTGTTTTAGTACTTACCAGAATCATATACTGTGTGATTTAATATGCTTCAATTCCATTAATCAGCAAATAATGAATCGGTACTTCTCTCTCATACTGTATATATTGTTTATCCCACTCTGCTGCAACTCTGTAACCACTACATAGTACAGCATCTGCCAAGTAAGGTTGGGGAAAACCAAAACTGTCAATACCTTTAAATACATCATATTAAAGCATGTGCATCTCAGGTTAAGAATACAAGGAATGAAAAGATAATTCAGTATTATCAATTTCATAACGTTAACAGGTTTGAAAGACAGAAGGTATATAGTCAAATATATAGATTTTGAAAGATTTTTATTTTCACTCTCAGCAGTCATCTATTGAACAGTATGGCTGTTAAATTAAAAAGTATATATGATGTCATCTGTAGTGATTGCTGAACTCACCGACAGAGCTCATAAGAATAACCTTTGAAGGAGGTAGATGGGAGAAAGACAGAGGGAAAGAGACAGTGGGAAAGGTATCTGTGTTTAAAATTAACTGCACTTATTGCCTACGAAAATGAAAAGAAACCTTACCTAAATTCTAATGATTAAAAAGGAAACAAAAGATCTTGCTGGCATTGAGGACTGAGGCGTCATACATGCTTCTCCCTCTCTCTGCCTACTGCTCCCCTTCCTCGTATGCTCTCTCTCTCTCAACTAGATAGCTACAATCTTTTTAAAAATTAAATTTAGTAAATATATATACTCTTAATAAAACCCTTTCCCGCACATAGACACTTACATTCACACCTAAGGATGTTAACAGATTTTATCTCCAGATGTCCTGATCACAGGTGACTGGTTTTTCATTTTGTTTGGTTCCATTTTGATTTTTGCTTAACTGGAATGTCTCAATTTCTTTTTCAGTAAATGTGCATACCTAGTGTAATGAAATTAGTTGATAAATTAAGAAAGAGGATTAAATATATTGTTAATGTAATACATTTTCTAGAGCAGTTAGTAAAGTGGATAAATTTTTAAAGAGAGTGAAATGAAACAAATAAATCATGCCACACGTTAAAAAAAAGATAGCAATGCCTATGTTACAACTGGTGATAAGTTCACATTATTAGCAGTTTTATGTCAATAGATCTAAAAACTTAGACAAGATGTAGAAGAATAACTTAAACTGTGCACACCACCATTATAACCTATAGTGAAAGAAAAAAAATTTGTATCATCAGAAAGACAAAAATTGGCGGAGCCTGAATAGATGAACAATACCCTCTTCACAGATGTAAAGCTGAATATAAAAAATGATTCTTACACATTTTTGTAGAATTTATAAATTCTAATAAAAATTATTTAAAAATTATTTCCTTAGAAATTTACTGAGGTTTATGAGAAAATATATACTTTCAAGAAGAAAAAGGAAATTACGGAAAATAAGAAAAATGAAAGAATAATCTGCATCAGTTGTAATGTATATACAATAAAGCTATCAGAAGTTAAGAATATGTTACATGTACATGAATAAAGAGACAGATCTTCCAGAAATAGACCCAGTTCCTACAGAAATTTTTTATAGGATAAAAATGATACATCATCAATATCAGCTTCTCCAAGAGACCCACGAAGCAGCGATGTACAAAACGTTAGTGGCTTTGAGTCCTGTACCCTGCGAGGACAGACAGCTGTGTCTGGGACGGGGGCGGGCACAGGTCCTCCACCTGTCCCCTGTCATCCTGGGGGTGGATGCCCGGGAGCCCAGTGGACTCTGTAAGGGAGAAGGACAGAGTGGGTTCTTGAGGACGCTTGTGACTGTGGCCCCCAGTCTGTTGTGTGCAGATGACGACTTCCCTCGAGGGGGGACTGTTTGTGCAGCCAGTTTCCTGCGGCGACAGGCTGGGGGCCCGCGGATCGCCTTTAGGAATCAATCTGTCGCACGCTGCTTTATGAAGCGTTGGTGCAGTTTCTGTTGTCATAAATTCCTTCCAGAAATTGGTAGGGTTTCTGTTCCAGAATTAAAATTAGCCATTCTAAGTATATGGTCTCGTCAGAGTTCCCAAGTGTACGGAATTCTTTTGTTTTCTGACCACAGGTGAGAGTAGTTCTGTTAGCAAAACAGTATTTTCATTCCACCTGTGCTTTCAAACCAGCTGGTTCTTGTCTTACTTAATTTTGGTCCAGTATCTTGCAAAAGAGTAATGAAGGGCAAAACAAAAATGTTATTTTGATGTTTCTACTCTCTTCCCTAGAACTACAAGTTCAATAGAGAAGCATTCTGCCTTCCATTGCATTTCAGGCTATACTATGATAAAATGGCATGGCATCACCAGGATCATCAGTTTTCTAGAGTTGAGGTTGTCTCTTCTATTCCTTCTGTCCCAACCAAGGCAATGCCCTCGTGGTGTCGGCATGACACCGCCAGTCACCAGTGACTGCAATATTGGGGGGTGCCAGCTAATACATAGGCAATACCCCTATTCCTCCATAATTCCAGATCTATTTTATTTCATTCAGAGCGTAGAAGGTAGGCTGCTCACAGCAGAAGACACATCCAACAGTGACGTCCTGGAGTGTTGTGCGTTTTTCTTTCTTCCTTGCTGTCTCTTGGTGAGTTGCCATTGTCCTCCGCAGTAAGTGGGCTTTATCTCTAGTGTTCATGGCACCACGGAAGAGTGGGCAGTAAAAGATGAGGACCAGCAGCTCTCCCACAGAGACAGGATTCAGTACTTAAATGCATCGCTTCTCCGCTCATGTCGTTGGTCAGGACTGAAGTCTGAGGGAAGCTCAGACCCATAGACACTGGTTAGCCTCGTGAAAACCCAGAGTCCTAAGGCCTTGGGAAAGAAAGGAGAACTGGATGTCCAGAAGATGCAAAAGAATGAAGTTGGACCCATACACTCTATGTGAAAATTACGCTGGATTGATGACCTAGAACTATAAGCCTTGTAAAAGAAAACACAAGAGAAGAACTTTATGACATCATTCTTGGCAGTGATTTCTTGGGTATGATATCAAAAGCACAGCCAACAAAACAACAATAGAGAAGTTGGACTGCACACAACTCAAAGCCTTTGGCTCATTAAGGGACATAATCAAGAGTGAGAAGGCAGCCTACAGAATGGGGGAGAGTATTCCAAATCACATATCTGGGAAGGGGTGAATATCCATAATGTACAAGGAACACCTATAATTCAACAACCCAAATATATCTGTTAAAAGGTAAGCAAAGGCTTGATTAGACATTTCTCCCAAGAAGATATGCAAATGATCAATAAACTCCTGAAAAGGTGTTCATCATCACCAATTATTTAGGGACATGAAAACCGAAACCACAATGAGATTGCACCTTACACTTACTAGGACGGCCACTATCAAAAGAATGAGAACTAAGTGTAGATGAGGGCCCACTTCTGGATATATATGAAAAATAATTCAAAGCAGGACCCCAGAGATATTCTGTACACCCATGCTCATTGCAGTGTTATTCACTATGGCCACGGGGTTGGAAGCCATCCAAGTCCATTGATGAATGGATAGGGAAACACATGTAGTGTGTACATTCAATGGGATATTATTCAGCCTTAAAAAAGAAGGAATTCCTGAGATGTGTGACAACATGGATGAGCCTGGATGATATTTTATGTAAAGTGAAATAAGCCAGTCTCGAAAACCCAAACACTGTAGGACTCCTTCCATCATAGGAAGTATCCAAAGCAGTCAAAATCATAAATACAAAGTAATAAAGTGGTCCCCATGGACTGGCAGAGTGGAGGTTAATATTTAGTGAGTGGAATGTTTCCATTTTGAAAAACGAATTTCTAGAGATCCATTGTATGACAATGTAAATATGTTAAGTACTGAGCTCTATACATAGAAACGGTTAAGATGATTAAAGAAGGACATGCCAGGTCTTTCACTAGATTTTGATGATGCCATGAAGTCAAGACCAACACATGGTGTCTCCTTATGGGGCTCATAGAAAGATGGGAGGAAGGAATAAATGGAACACTTAGAAAGGAAGCGATGAAACTCTGAGGAGTGACACAGGTGCCACAAGGATTGCCAAGTGGGGCCTGACCTAGTGGTCCCTGGAGCGTGCGCCCCTTTCACTCTCTCACTGACCTAGGGAGTGAGCATCACCTGTGCAGTTTGGAGAGGGCGGTGGTTGTCAGGATTTGGCTGTGGAATGCCTGTAGAATGAGCAGCATGGTGGACACTCGGTCACCGGGCGCTGTGAGCATGGGGGCCACGGATGGCACATCTTGCATTATAAGTATTTCTCCCGGATGGGCAGGACTAAAACAGCAAGTATTCGCATTTCCATGATCAGGAGTAGTTTTATGGATTCATCCCGGGGGGAGCGTAGAACGGTGGCTGCCCGTAGTGAGTGCTGCGTGCGAGATGTTGCAGTCCTTATACTCTCTACTGTCACTAGTACAGGTGGCCAGTGCTGCTTCTGTTTTTATTGTGGTCACTGTAGGACACACTCATTATGTGAAGGAAGGTGTTTCTTAATATTTCCACATAACAGTAGCTGCCCGCGCCTCCCCTGAAATCCTGCACTTGCTTCTGGTTTACCCTGAGCCTTCTTCCCTCTGTTCTTGTTTCCTGCATGTGTTTTACCCTACCCTTGACTACCTTCTTCGTGGCATTTTTCCCACACAGACCACGTGTGTTGTGTCTCCAGGAGACGTGTACGTGTGTGAGGGACCCGCAGGATGGGGTCTCATTGGAAAGCAGCCCAGGATGGCCAGCAGAGCCCGTTGACCACGAAAGGTGATATTCATTCAGACTTACAAATAACTGTCATATGCCTGGGGTGACTCTTAAGAACAGTCAGAATTGGAGACAACACTTTTTGAATTCCAAGCACTTTTTTATTTGCTATTAGAGTAGCATGGATTATAAATATTCAGCAAAATCACGTTTCCCTGAATGCATGTTTCACATTTTTGTGTTCAATTTTGGAATGTCCAACCTGTTCACTTATTTTAGTCTAATGCAAAAAATACTACACAGGAAAATAAACCAAACCACGTGAAGTTCTGGGAATGACTGAACATAGTTGTAAACCAGGTGGAGTAATGCTGCTTCTCAAAATCAAACAGGACTTTGGGTTAAAAGTCTTCCAAATGTTTGTCTCAGTTGGGAAATACTAACTTATATCTTAATCACTACTGTTTTAATAAAGTAGAAAAAGAAAATATTTTAGGTAAAATATTATCCATGCATTTTTTCCTGTCCTATCTTCAATACCAGAACATCTGATCCTTCAGGGAGCCCATCATCTAGAAAAGGGTCTTGCAGAAGAGGGGTCATATATATATATTCAATAGACAGGCAACAAATGGCTAATTGTAATTCATGGGTCTATCCATCTTTGTACGAAAGCCAGCGCTAAAGAAAATAGGTGGGATTGGTAGACGGGCCTGGGCGGCTACTCTAGGCACCCGAATGAGAACCCCTGTTCGGCAGGGAGAGCCGGGAGTATGTGTTTGTGTGAAGGAGAAAGGCAGGGATCCATAGGGAGACCTGAATACCAAGAATGTGCTAGTTAGTAGAATATTTCAAAGCATTTTATTGCTTTTTTCCCCTCATTATGCACAACATTTTACAGCATTTTTTAGGTGGTGAATGTTTATGACTTAAGTCACTTGAACACGACTAAAAACAAAATCCAAGAGTTGCAAATCCAGCCAAGCAGTAGACAGAATAATTCCCCTAGAAACCAGATATCGCAGAAATAAAATATGCTTCTATTTGTAGGCAACAGCTTTCCTACTCACCACGGACTTCAGAATCCGCCCTTGTGTTGCTGTGTTGAATTTATACACAACTAGTAAGGCTCTTGAAAAATATTTTCTGTCTAATTCTGTTTTAATTTGAGAGAAGATCGTTGTTTTTGCTTGTGACACCATGAATAGATGACATAGACGTTAGCTTTATTTCAACTTCTGAAAAGAGTGGATTTGAGTAAAACCATCACACCTGTGACCTAAAATGACCTCCTGTGCAACATGCGTGATAGCCAGGGGTTCATCAATGCTAGACTGCAGGTTTGAAACCAATGGACGGCTCAGCGATGAACTCCTGGGACTGGAGAAGGGGTCAGCGCCCATAATCCCTGGCATGACCGTGGAGGTCTGCACGGTTTTGCACAGTTACGATTATTTCATCATGTGCAGGAGGGTTTATCATGCTAATCAGACCATAATGGGGAAATGCATTCCTACACTGAAAAACAGAAAGGCATTTCTAATGTACCAAGAAGGAGATAAAGTCATCTAAGCCTTTCTATAAGGATGGTGCAAGAACAATCTAGAAAAGTAGAAAAATAGGCATGGTAAAAAAAAAAAATCTGAAAAGCCAGGACCGTGCTAATGATAAAATTCAAAATAAAAAGAAATATATATATACTTAACATTTGGCTTCCACAGATTTATTACATAGGAAAATTACTTCAGCCAAAGATTTCTTTTTATTTCAGAAAAAATTATTTTTGTGATAAGGTAAAACGTTAATTCTTTTTAATTATGCTTTTGTTTTTTTGTTTTTTCTCATGGTGTGATTACTTCAAAGAGAAAAAAAAAAAGAATCAGCCTGTTTCTTTGACAGAAAGCACAGGAAGTCTAGAAAATTCATTGTTATGACTGAACAATGTTAGTTACCAAAGAATGTACTGCTCTGGAATGATCTCAGAATAAAAAGACCAAGTCAAAACTGTGTAAGAATGTCGGAGAAGCTCAATCTGGAAGGGATAAACATTCCAAATTCCCTGATTTTCTTTTTACCTCCCTCAGAAACGTATTCAGAATACAAAGAGCTGGGCAAAATTGTTCTTGGTGTTTTACTTACTCTTCAAATAAACAAGTGCAACGGACTACGGGACGGACAGGTGTTTGCCAATCTTCCGTTTATTGGGAAATAAAAGGCCAGTGAACCCCCACTGCATGAAAAATAGGCAACTGACTAGGAGATGACATCTGCTCCCGGCTAATGTAATTTCTGCCGCTTAATTGCTTTCCGACAGCAATCCCTGGATTTTTCAGAAGCCTTCTGTCCAAAATTGAGCTACAGAAGAGTCTCCCAGACCTCTTTATTAGTGCCAAAACCAAAACATTTAAATTCTATGGCCATATACATATCATTTTACGGTAAGCTTTAAGAGCATGTAGATGTGCATAGACATATGTGCGTGTGACTTTCCTCTGCATGTATCTCATCGTAGGCTGATGGTGGAACCCAGAAATATATCTGAACCGTGTCAGAAAGAATTCCATGACTTTCTGTGAAGCCTTCACTCAGCACCGAGGCACAAACACAGAGCCCCGAGTTGTGCTCTTCCGTCTTGATTCTAGAACTTGAAGCTCGGCTATAGGACAAGGACTGCTTCCCAGTAGAGAAATGAACAACAGAGCAGAATTGCTGAGAATTACGGTCATTCAGAGTCCAAACATGTTCTCATGTAATTAATTTTGATGAAGAAATAATATAGGGGCTTTATTTCTAATTTGTTCTGCAAAGAGAGTCTGAAGGGTTAGATTAGGGAGCTCTTGGCTGTGGGCACGGAAGGATTTAGATTACAGTCACATCCCACCTGTAGAAGTGTTTGGGATCTTTGCAGAAGTCTACCAGCAGTCAGTTCACCGTATGGCTTTCCCTCCGCCCCCTGGCTCTCCTATGTTTCAGTCCCGCACCACTCAGTTACGCGCACTGTCCTGCTCCCTAATTTCAGAATGCCAGGAAAACGAAAGATCCGTCTTGTTTTCAGATTTCCGAGACTTCAGGAACGCTGGTAATCTGTTGATTAACTGACAGTCTGTTTTCCTGTATTTTGACTGTAGGGACAAATACCTCTCTTCTGAGGTGTAGACGGAATGATGTGCCAGTTCATTTAGTCTGTTCTGTCGTGTCCGACCTGAGCTGGAGGTGTGCCCGTGCAGTAGGAGTGATCGCCGGAGCGATCGATAATTGGACACTTGCAAAATTAGGAAGCACACACACTTGTCATGGTTAAAGTTGGAAGATTGTAATAGTGGAATTTGTGGCTTTGTATTTGTTAAAATGTCTTTTAAGCAATTGATGCCATATGCTTCTATTTGTTTTAGTAATCTACTTGGCTTCTTCCTTCCCTCCTCCAGTCCCATCATTTCTGGTCTAAATCTCTCTACCTTAAACAGATCCTCTACCGATTGGAGCCTGCGATCAGACATGGTTGTGAAATTGTTACACTGTTATTTTGATTTTTCAATCACCCTTGATTTACGACTTCGTATGATTTTAAACATAACGGTCTGGAACAAGAATCACCGTAGCAAATATATGAGTTTAAGTCAGCACTCCTGTACGTTCTGCATGCGGACTGTTAGATGATCCCCTTTTCTCTTCTGATCCCCACAATTACCTTAAGGTGGAATAGGAACTGTTTCCCTGGGAGAAAGCCCACCGACCCCCAGCACAGAGCTCTCACAGAGAGAGTGGCAATTATATGTCTGCCGGCCGCCATAGGCCATGAGAGTCATGGCGATGCTGATTGATTTATGGATTATCAGTGCTATATCTAACCGAAAATAAACCAAATAAAAATATACATTTCAGACAAAAAAATAAATATCAACAACAAAGAGAAAGAGATATGAGGGTCTTAGTTGTAAGTTGAGGGACTGATAATAGAACATCTCAGAAAAAAATCCTTTGAACACTTTAAAATTCTGTCCTGTAAATAAAAAAAAAACTAAAATCAAGGAAGTTTAATGATGGCCGTCTGATCTATTTATTGTACTTCTTCCCCTCTGTGGGATGAGAGCTTAATGGTCCTGATAAATTAGGAGTAATTTGGTAAGCATGGAGCTATCATTATTTGTCACTGTTGGTGAAAAAATATTAGTCAATTATATTTAATATCAAGTTATTTAAATACCAGTTTATTAAGTGATATAATTAGTATTTTCAATCTGATTATTCATATTTAATACCAGGCTCAAGAATGGAAACATTGTAATCACACAACATGGTGAATATTGAATGTCACACAACTGTACACTTAAAATGATTCACATGATGAGTTTTATGTTCTTTACCCAAAAAAAAGTGAAAAAAAATGAGAAAGAATGGGAAGCTTGGCCATTACCTATTTAATATCATCAAAGATGAGAAAGAGAATATTTTAAGTATAGCTGTAATATTTCAGATGAAATTGTCTAACTCAGAAAATTATTTATAAAAGCAAGATCTTGTTCCTTCTGTTTTGTCAGTGCTGGGTTCAGGAAACCTCGACGAGGATCCACTTAAAATGAGGAGGAGCAAATATGAGCACTGTTACCAAGCTGTGTTTCCCTGTCGTAAACCGGCAGTGGCCCTGGGACCTGAGCCATCCCGAGAGGGCTGTGATGCTCAAAACCCACGGAGAAGGGTGAGGGGAGGGCAGCGCCAGCAGGAAGCCGGCCTGGAGAGCCATGCATAGCCAGAAGTCACAGAGCAAATCTGAGTCTAGACTCAAACAGAGGGTAGAAGTCAAGTCACAGCTGCTCCTCCCTGGGTCAAGGTCGTTTCCTCCTTTGTGTCCTCAGCCGAACGTCTGACCTGCTCCTGGGACTCTTCAACCTGACTCTCTAGCAGGACATCTGAACAGAATAAGGAAGGGAGCTCAGAAGTGAGTCGATCAAGGATTGGAAATCCAACGTATTGGATAAGTCATCCATGCAAATGAAAAAGGATCACAAGATCCGAGCTATGCGAAACTGGATGCATGATTGCCTAATCCCAGGAAAATAAAATATATCCCAGAAGAGAAGGAAACAGCAAAGAGGGAACAAATGGCATGTTACACACACATCCAACAAGGTTGCCCTAATGTTGACTTGAGGGACATTTTAGGGACTAGAGGTTTAAGGAGCACTGTTTGGGAAATGCTGGGCTTGACGTGTTACCATTCAATAGGGGCAAAAAGATGAAAAATATTTCTTCTATAGCGCTAATTTTACTTTTGTCTTGAAAATCCTGGTCAATGCAAATGCAATGCAATTGAGGTGGTTGAAGTGTAATTATCAGTATATGTAGACAAATTGATTTTCTTATCTTTAAACTCAAGAGACTTGGTAACACCTGTCCTATATTTCTTTCTTCATATTGATGTTATATTTAAAACACAGGAAGATTAATGATAATGTTGAATTTATGTCAAAATATATTAGTTGGCAAAGAATATTGTTGACTTTTTAAAAAAATGTACCATATTGCAGGCTGTTAAGAAAAATAAACTAATTAATCAAAATAGAAAATTAAACTCACTAGTTACGATGATAATAATTAATATTTTGAAATTTTGAAATTGCTATATTTTGAAAAAAATACAGCAATAATTCCAAAAACACTTTAAATTCATAATAACATCCTCTTTAAATATCTGAAGTAAAGGTTAAAAAACAGAAAATCTAGAAGTGAAAGACTGGAAATACTAAAAATGATAAGATAAGTATTTGAATTAAGAACCTAAGATGGCAACAACAGCCACATAATGAAAATAATTAATTTAAGAGAAAAGACAGAAATTGGGAATGAGATCATTAAGAATATTAAAGATCATTCTCACAACAAATGCACATTCTTTGGCAAGTTCATGACATAAAAAAACATAGAAATGAGATTTAACAGTAACATATGTGGCAAATGTAACCACAAACTTAAAAATTTTAAATTAAGAGGCCACTGTGGACAATTTCCCATTTGTGTCCTAGGAAATCTAAGTTAAGGAACAAGTTTTGAGAAATAAATATCCATATTACTTCTGGCAGAATTATAAATATTGAATAAATCAGTAATCATTGAAAAGTTTTAAAGGTAATAATAATTTGTAACCCAAGATTTTTCACATTGTTTTATGTTTAAGTTTTATTAAAATTTAGGGAAACAACTCTTACATTATTTAAATATGTATAGGAAGGGTAGAGAAGTAGGGTTTGTGCATTTATTTTTGGTGGTTTATATAACCCTGCTTTTAATATTGAATATTGAATGGGTGTGTGACACACACACGCACAAACACACAGTATTTCTGTGTGCATATATATATATGTCAATTTTAATTTTTAATAAAATACGGAGTATCCCAAACAATATAACAGCCAACTGAGTAGCAGTATATACAAATAATATGTGCCAGGAAGAGAAAAATGGTCAACATTAGGGAATCTAATAATGAAGTGAATTCTACTTTTTAGTAAATTAAGAGAAGAAAAATATAAATGAACTTTATATGGTTACACCTATTGGAAGCCAAAAGAATATAATTTATTATTATAGACATATACCATTAAACTCGGAACAAGACAAAGATATGCACTATTTTTTTAATATTGTCCTAACTGAAAACCAAAATATAATAATAATAATAATAATTATGTAATACATATTTGGGAAGAGATATTTTTATTTTTTATTACATGATGCCTGAATTTCTGCTTACAATACCCAAACAAATAAATTGAAAATGTATTAAATTTAATAGTAATGCTTTCTGTTTTTTGCAGTATAAATGGGCCTAAAGTCTATATTTTCCTTGAAAGCAGGCAGAGGACATAAGAACATTCATACAGGAAGATTTAAAAAATGTGAAAAGAGGGTGCCTGGGTGGCTCAGTTGCTTAAGCCACTGCCTTCGGCTCAGGTCAGGATCCCGGAGACCTGGGATCGAGCCCCACATCGGGCTCCCTGCTCGGTGGGGGGCCTGCTTCTCCCTGTCTCACTCCCGCTGCTTCTGTTCCCTCTCTGGCCGTGTTTCTCTCTGTCAAATAAATAAATTCTTTTAAAAAAACGTGAAAAGAGAAATACGTGGATAAATCAAATTAGATAGCCAGCCTATGTGCACTTAAAAAATAATATGAGTATTCTGCGGGATAGGTAGATGTAGATAGATAGAGGTAGAGCTATAAATCCGCCATAGTTCAGCCACAATAGCCAAATTGTGGAAGGAGCCGAGCGGTCCATTGACAGATGAATGGATGAGGATGTGGCACTTCATATATATATATACGTATACACATATATATACCAGAAAGACGAATGCTTACCATTTAATCAACGTGGATGGAACTGGAGGGTACTATGCTGAGGGAAATAAGTCAATCAGAGAAAGACAGTTATCATATTGTTCACTCATACATGGAGTACAAGAAACAGCACAGAGGATCAGAGGGGAAGGGAGGGAAGACTGAATGGAAAGTCATGAGAGAGGGACAAAAACCATGAGAAACTCTGGACTTCAGGAAACGAACTTAGAGACGGGAGGCAGGTGGGAGGATGAGGTGACTGGATGGTGGGTAGTAAGGCGGGCACGTGTTGTGATGAGCACTGGGTGTTATATGCAACTGATAAATTATTGGGCACTACATAGGAAACTAAGTATGTACTATACTTGGACAATTGAATTTAAATTCAAGAAAAGATGAATGGAGTTGCAGGCGTCTGCGCTCTGTGGTCATTGAATTGTTCTAGTGGCGGTAAGAGTTCTATTTCCCGTTAGACTTTATTAAAGGAGAATGCTTATCTTATCAAAGTGTCCACTAAAAAATATCTCAAAGTATACCAGACAACCCAATGAAGGGAAAAGTAAACTTATAATAAATACAACAATGATTTTAAAAAAAATGCAAGGAGAGGGAAGGAAACAGCCAATATGGTATTAATAGAAAGAAAACCGAAGCATCAATATAAGCCCAAATCAACCAGTGATTACACATTGTCAGAATGAATTCAAAAGAAGCCTTCTGTGACTCTCACATGTGGCTCTCTTGGTGTCTCAGTCAGCTCAGGGTGCTGTGACAGAACTCCACACACATTTACTCCCCTGCTCCGGAGGCTAAAGTCCAAGATCGGGGTGCTGGTGGATCCTGTGTCAGGTGAAGCCCACTTCCTGATTCATAGGCTTCATCTCACTGTGTCCTCAGATGGGGGAGGGGCAAGTAGGCTCCCTGGGTCTTGAATCCACCCTTGTGCCCTTATCACCTCCCAGGGGTCCCACCTGCTAACACCGTCACCCTAGGGGTTAGGTTTCAGCACATGCATTTGGGAGGACGCATTCAGACCACAGCACTTAATTCTAAGAAAATTTCAGGAAAAAGATGGATCATATTTGCTTGGTAATTCTGTTGGCCTTCCCAGCCTCACTGTCCATTCTTCCCTTTGAAAACTGACCTACAGAAACAATTATGAGGGTCAGGAGACTTGTCCAGTAAAGGGCTAGGTAGTAAATATGTTCAGTGTTGGGGGCTGTAAGGTGTCTGACAAAACCAGTCAATTCTGATGTTGCAGCATGGGAACAGCCACAGACAATGCTTAAAGAAATGGGCATGGTTGTGTGCCAATAAGACTTTATTTACAAAATATGCAGTGAGCAGTATTGGGTCAGGGCCCATGGTTGGCTGGCTTTGTGGTCCATGTGCATTGCCCCTGCATTCTGCTTGGGTTTGATCAGGAGGGTGGGTTAGGGCAGAAGATGCTAGACAACAAGGAGAGTGAGGTCAGGTTATCTATTTTCTGGGGCCCCTCCATGAAATATCAGTCAAAATGGAAATTGGAAACTACTTTGAACTGAAATACAGTGAAATACAATGTATAAAATACAATCATATTCAGCAAAAATCAGGCTTATAGAGAAAATATGATAGTATATGATATATATATATATCTCAAACAAAATTTGCAACAAAATTTGAGAACCAATATAAGAATCAACCTCAAGAACTTAGAGAAAAATATGAAATTAATATAGTTGACATAGAAGAAAACAATGAGTAAGAGCGTAAGTTAAAAAGAGAGGCAAAGCATACAGTATAGATAAAATCAAAAGTTGTTTCTCAAAAAAGCTAATAAAATTGATGAAATCTTGGTAAGACCAATAAAGAAAAGGAAGGAGAAACCAAAAATCAAAAGGGATGATAAGAAATATCACTATAGATCTTATATTTACTAAACAGGTAATATAAGCATATATAAATAAATAATTTTATTAATTTTTTCAATTGGTTTATTGTATACTGTATCTTAGATGAATTATATATATTATTCATACAATAAACTTGAAAAGCATTGTCTAAAATCTTATTTTCTTTATCCAAGAACAACAGAATGACCCCACGATCATGCTCAGAGCTTTAGTAACCTTAGGAATCAGTTCAAGAGACTATATATGTATAAATATATATAAATATGGTAGACACATACGATGTAAATGACATGTCTATAGATCTAGATATGCTGTTGTATTCCCTTATTTCAGGTGATCGTAATTCAATCCATTTCTTCCTATTTTTTTTAACTTCATAGGGTTGATGTTTCTCAATTTTTTTAATGTTCTGTTTTTTCAACAATATTTCCATCTTGAAATACTTAGATATTCACAGGAAGAATCAAAAATAGTACAGAGAAGTTCTGTGTGCCCTTCCCTCAGATTCTTCCAAGGGTAACATCTTAACGTTACTCCAGTATAAAGTCAGGGAAGAGGCATGGGAGCTGTGCTGATAACAGGATAGTGGCCTTACTCAGATTTCAGCAGGGGTTACATGTATTTGATGAGTGTGTGTGTGTCCCGCGCCTCTGTGCATCTTTATCTGCCCATATACTAGTTTGGCCCACATCCCAGATCCTGAACTATCCGTTGACCACGGTGAAACGGCCTCCGCTCCCACCTGACAGTCGCGCCCTCTCTGCCGAGCTGCCCCAATCACTAATCTGCTCTCCACGTCTGACTGTTATTTCAAGATGATGTATAGGAAGTCTCCTGGTGTGTGATCCTTGAGATGGGTTCTTTTTCCTCAGTCAGCACAATGGTTTTGGGATCTACCCAAGCTGGTCCTTACCTCAATGCTTATTCCTTTGCATTGCTGAGTGCTGGACACCTCCAGATTCCTTAGCTGTCCACTCTCTGAACGACGCTGGGTTCTTTCCAGTTGGGGTCATCAAACGTGAATCTGATGGGAACATTTGTGTACTGATTTTCCCGTCAACATCAGTCTCCGTTTCTCTCGGATGAACGCGCACGACTCTGACCACTGAACCACACAGCACATTTTACGCACATTTTACGTTCTTAAAAACAGGGTGTGAGCAGTCTGGTCGTTCTGCATCTCTACCTGCCTTTGCCTTTGTGAACTCTGGCTGTATGGCGACAACGGGGCGGGCCTCTGCCAGCCTCTGATGACTGGTGCCCTTAAGCGTGCTCCTGCGCTCACTATGACCACGTGTGCCTCTTGGTAAAGTGCCTGTTCTTACTGTTTTCCCATTACCTGTCTCTTTAGTATTTCTTTACCACGGTTGAGTTTTGAACGCTCTTTACATTTTCCAGCTACGAGTTCTTCGTGGGTTGTGCAGCTTGCAGAGACAGAGAAGCTTGTCATTTCGTCCCCTCAGCGGGGACTTCTGCAGAGCAAACATTTTCTAAGTTTGGCGAAGTCCTGTGTACTGACCGGTCTCTTTTATGGGTTAGTGCCCTGTTCAAGAATTCTGCTTATTCCTAAATCCTGAAGATTTTCTCCTGTATTTTCTTTCCTAAGTTTTATATTTTACGTTTTAATCTTGAATCTACGACTTATTTTGAGTTAATTTTAAAAAAACTGTGAGGTTTGGGGTAGACGTCCCTTTTACTTCTTTTATTTTCCTTCCTTCCTCCCTCCCTCCCTTCCTTCCTCCCTCCCTCCCTCCCTCCCTTCCTTCCTCCCTCCCTTCCTTCCTTCCTTCCTTCCTTCCTCCCTCCCTTCCTTCCTCCCTCCCTCTCTTCCTCCCTCCCTTCCTTCCTTCCTTCCTTCCTTCCTTCCTTCCTTCCTTCCTTCCTTCCTTCCTTCCTTCCATTCTTCCTCCTCTCCTTCCTTCCTTCTCTCCTCCCTCTCTCTTTCCTCCTTCCATTCCCTACTCTTCCCTTCCCTCCCCTTTCTTTCCCTTCTTTTCCCTTCCCTTCCCTTCCCCTCCCTCCCTCTTACCCCTTTCCTTCCCTTCCTTTCTTCCTTTCCCTCTCTCTCTCTTTCTTTGCCTATGAATATTCCATTGATCTGTTCCAATTTGTTAAAAAATTATATTTTCTTCATTGAAATGCTTTTGCACATTTGCCAAAAGTCAGCTTGCTGAAAACAAAAACAAAAACAAAACTGATGGCCATAATTGTGTGTGTGTGTGTTTTTTGTTTTCCCCGAGTTGTCTGTTATAGTCTTATGATTTAAGTTGCCATTCCTCTGGAATGTAAGAATGTGTTGATTGTGTAGCTAGGTTGTTAGGTCTTAAAATTATGTAGTGTAAAATCTCTACCTTTGTTCTTTTTTTCCCAAAATCTTTTTATCATTGCCCCTTTGTCTTTTCATATAAACTTTAGTATGAAGCTTATCTATATCTACACAAATCTTGCCTAGAATTTAATAGGAACTACATTAAAGCCATATCTCATTTGGGTAAACTTGATCTCCTTACTATTTTCAGTCTTTCAACTTGAGAATGTGTAAGCTCCTCCATTTAGTGGGATATTTTTCTTGATTTTGTTCATTTAACATTTTATATCTTCCTTATAGTAGTCTTTACACATTTTTTAGATTCATACCTAAATATTTCATTCTTTTTTTGAGTGATTGTAGTGTTATTATGTTTTTCAGTTTGGTTCCCAGTTGGAACTGGGAATTTCAGTATAATTCCCAGAATTATAGAATTCTCTATACTTTTAAATTTTTTAAAATAATTTTAAATTTTTTGAAAATAATTTTTTAAATTTTTTCAGTGTTCTAAGATTCATTGTTTGAAAAGAACTTTTGAGAGATTGTCCTTCAGTAAGTGTGCTCAGCCCATTAACATCTATTATAATACCACAAATATTTGGTTGTGATTTGTAAACTTATTTCATATTTTCTATTTTAATATTGTCTTGCTGTTTTCTTTTGTCTGAGAATTTTTTTTCTTTGTATTTTTTTCTCCAGTAATTTTCAAGGGGTAACACCTGGGAATTCAAATATTATAAATATGCATTAACATTTATGTTACTCCAGGTTTCAGTAGAGGAAATAAAATTGCATCTCTTGAATTGCTGTAAAATATGGAAATACTTGCACATTAAGGCTTATATCCTACCCACTGCCTGATGATATATAATGTGATTTTCCTCAATTATCTTGATTGTGAAATTGTTTATAGTGGCATTATGTACTTATTTAACATTTTTTAAAATGTTCATTTTGTTATATGGAGTTGATTTGAAGAGTGAATGAGTTTGTCTTCATCAGTGCTTTAACAAGAGCTTTGCCTGGAGCAGAAACTCAATAGATGTTCACAATCATTATTATTAAACTCATCTCCAGTTGGTTGACAGTATACGCCATCAGCAATTCAATATCATAATGCCACTAAAAATCAACCACCCAACTAACAAAGCAACAACAAAAACAAGAATGGAAAAAAACCCTGATTAATCCCTCAGCTAAGTGGCATATGACTTGATAAGGTTTTAAGAATGATTTTATACATAGCACACATATGAAGCTTGTATATTTTGTATTATGTCATATAGTTCAAATACTTTTTATGTAGTTATAAAAATAGTTTAGGCTGTATTTCATAATATAAATTATAAAAGGAATATGAAAATACTCATAATGTTAATAATTTTAAGTAGTCATACTATATGTCATATCCTATAATTTGTATTATTTTACTTGATGTAATGAGCTGTTGTATTGCTTCTATAACTCAGGGGACACAGTTATGTCTTTCCCATTTTACAGATCTTACTCCACAGTTGGGAAAAAGACTGAGGCCAAGTGTATATAATATAATATTAGCATTAATATTATATACATTAATTCTAGAGTATTGATAACAGCCCCAAAGTCTTAAAGCAGCAGAGAGAAAAGAAAGTTTCTCCCTTGGTTTGGTAACACAGGTTTCAGTTCAGAGAGGATGATTTCATAACATGTACTGAATATATTTATCTGTCAATTCAGGGACATGAGGGAATGAGATTTGTATAATGTGGACCGCTATTAGTCAAAATGCAATTGAAATCAGTAATTAATACCACCATCTGGAACCAGCCCCATTACCATGAAACAAAAGCTGTGGTCCACGGGGCACAGCTGCTGAGCCGGATGGGGTTCGCACTCTCTCCTAACAAAGGGCCCCAACGTGTGAAAGAAAGTACGAAACACTCTGTGCTGGTGATCCGGCAGTGAGAAGAATACACAAGACTTCGACCAGGGGCAAAACCAGATGCCCGTAAAGACGGGGCTCCTCTGAGCTTTAAGGTCTTGGCTCTAAATTGTCACTGAAATTCCTGGGGTACAAATGGAGATTGTGAGTCAGACGCTCACGGGAGTGAATCCCAACGTTCCCGTCGAAGCACGTTCTGTGAAAACATCTTCATAAACACAGAGCCCGAGTAACTTAAAAGAACCTGTGTATATGTGTTGATTTAAACTCATGCTCATCCGGTTATGTTGCTTGAGAAAGGGGGCAACTGTCCTAGTGAACTGGGGCTCCTGAGTTCAAGGAGGTCTGTTTCTTAGATCTTTTGCTTTATGGATTTAGGTTGTGTTCCAATCTGATGATATTTTTTCTTTGCACATTTTTTTTTTTAATTCTTCCTCTAGTCTGAAAAAAAAATAGTGTCGCTATCTCTATCACTGATCGGGTCTCTGCAGAAGAGGTTCTTCTCCCTCGGCCTGAATGCCATGCGGATTCCTGCTGGGTTTCTCCCACACATCCCTGCATCGGCCACACTCTTGCTTGTGGCCCGGTGCTCTTGGATCTCACCATCCTTCCCTGTTTCATGCAGCCCACACTACGCTCCTGCCTTTCCAAGAGAGTCCAAAGAGATGTTGTCTGATCTTCTTAAAGGTAAATGCTTAACAACACCCGGTGTCTTCCATCATGCTTCTTAGGGCAGATGGATGTTCTAGCACGCGAGTGTTCCGGGGCTCCCTTTGCTGTATTTGTATTCTCTCATAGTTGCATTGAGAGAAGTCTAACAAATGTTAATGTGTATTTCAAGATGGCGTTCATAGGTTCTTTCCCCTATTCCCCTAACACTTATTAAAATCATCTTAGAGTGTCGTAGTCAGCTCAGGCCCCCTAACAAAGTGCCATAGACAGGTGCCTGGAATAGCACACGCTTATTTCCCAAGGTTCTAGAGGCTGGGAGTCCGAGCTCAGAGTGCACCCATGGTCGGGTTCTGGTGAGAGCCTGTTTCTGGGTTCCAGACCGCTGCCTTCCTGCTGAGCCTTCCCATGGAGAGGGTGGGCAGAAGGAAGGGAAGGAAGGGGAGACAAAGAGCTGTCTGGTGTCTTAGAAGGGTGCTGGTAATCATTAGGGCGCGATCCCCATGACCTCACCCAGCCCCATTACCTCCCAGTGGCCTCATGTCCTAATAGAGTCACAAAGTGTGTTAGGCCTTCAACATACACCTGTTAGCAGGGACAAAAACATGCAGTCCACAGAATGAGTTTACTCATCTAACTGGGATGTGGTTTGGAAAGGAGTGAGAATTAATTTATTTCTGGCTAGTTTTCTGCTGTCTCTTGTAAATGAAGTCAGTTCCTTTGTGGAAAGCCTTGGGGTTCTCTGTGCCCTCTGGGCAAAGCCTCTGAGCTGTCCATCTGGGCTATGGTGGAGGCAGTGGCTTCCCTAGGACAACCCCTCCCCAAACCAAACTGTATCATTTGTAAAAATCATTTTTGCTAGGGACACCTGGGTAGCTCAGTCAGTGAAGGATCTGACTCTTGGTTTCGGCTCATGTCATATCAGGCTCATGAGATCAAGCCCCACATCAGGCTGTGTGCTCAGCCCAGAGTCTGCTTGTCCCTCACCCTCTGCTCCTCCCCCTGCTCATGTGCTCGCGTTCTCTCTCTCTGTCTCTCTCAATCAATCAAATAAATAATAAATAAATAAATAAAATCTTTGAAAAATAATGATTTTTGCTAGATGTACTTATTTTTCGCAGGGTGAGTCCATTTTCCACAAATCACCATTGCACAAGTGGATATCCACGGACTTACAAAAACTGTGTGTTTCTGTGCTCCCATCTTTCAGGACGGTCCCAGAGCCCATTTAAATACCTCCCTGTCCTCTCCTTCCCCACTAACATCTTGGATGGCTTCCGGAGGTAGGCGGTATGATAAGGGCGTTAGAACGCAGTGAATCTGATGGTCAGGAGCGAGGGGGATGTAATGGGTTTGTTTTCTTGTGATAATTGCTTCTTTGAATGATATAAACATGCATGTGCAAACTTCACTCATAAAATGAAATTAGAATCTAAGTGAAAACGTAATCCATAAACTGCATCTGTACCATGGACACCAGCACTCGCCCTCCTGCCCTCTTCCTACTCTGGCTGGTCACTCCTCAGAACTAAGCATTTTACCTGTGACTCTTTTACTACATCCGAGTTATATCAATACCTATGCTCCTTACGCAAAATGCTTGTGCTATTTTCTTACATTTAGTTTTATGTTTGTTATCTCTTTACCTATAAATCATTTGCATCAGTTTTTTAATCTACATCTTCATATTTTATATTAGACTTAATCATATCACTGCTTTTGTAGATAACAGATGGCTGAATATAGGCATGTGCCAATCATTCAGTGTACATAGGAGATAATTTTAAAAATAAAACTCCAATAAGCAACATTTGCAGTATTACAGTTACCTAGATATTACTTCTCACATATGTAATAAAATTTTGTGTCACTAAGTTTCAAAGAAAATTACTTGTCAAAGTTAAAAGTGTATTTATTATACTCTGTTGTTTGATGAGATTATTTATTGTCTTTTGCTTTTGTACCACATTGTAATGTGATAGATTTATTATTTTAACCTGGATTTATATCTGCCTTTTGTTAGTATACCTACTAGAATTATGGCTCAATCCACTAAGTCTTGAGTCTCATGTAGTCTTCCTTATTAAATAAGATTTTCAATTTTTCAAGGAATTTTCTGAACTTTTTTTTCCTATAAGAGTTTATGTAAGGTTCACTTAGTTTTTAAAAATGTTGTGTATGTATATGTTTTTAAAACTTTACTTTTTCGTGGTAAGAACACTCATCATGACATATACCTTCTTAAGTCATTAAGTGAACAATGCAGTATTGTTGACTATAGTCCGATGTTGCACAGCGGGTCTCTAGAACTTGTTCTTCCTGCCTAACTGAAGCTCTGTGCCCTTTGAATAAAAAGTTCCTTTCCACTCCCTCACAGCCCTGCAGCCACTGTTCTACTCTTGGATACTGTGAATTCAACTATTTTAGATACTTCACATAAGTGCGTATTGTTTGTCGATCTCTAACTGGCTTATTTCACTTAATGTAATGTCCTCTACTTCACCAATGTTGTTTCATATTGCAGAAATTCCATATATATGGAATATATATGATATGTATATACATATGTCAGAAGGAAACACAGGTAGAGAGGGAACACAAGCAGGGGGAGTGAGAGAGGGAGAAGGAGACTCCCTGCCAAGCAGGGAGCCTGATGCGGGGCTCAATCCCAGGACTCCAGGATCATGACCTGAGCCAAAGGCAGATGCTTAATGACTGAGCCACTCAGGACCCAGGTGCCTCAAATTCCTCCCTTTTAAAGATCATATACTATTCCATTCTATGAATATATTACATTATTTTTTATCCATTCATCTGCTGATGGACGTTTATGTTCCTTCTTCACCTTCAGAACCGTGACTAGTACTGTAATGAACATGGGAACACAGATAACACTTTCGGATACTGCTTTCCATTCCTCTGGATAAATACTC
The DNA here is from genome assembly GCA_004023965.1 of Spilogale gracilis. Taxonomy (NCBI): domain Eukaryota; kingdom Metazoa; phylum Chordata; class Mammalia; order Carnivora; family Mephitidae; genus Spilogale; species Spilogale gracilis. The sequence continues at coordinate 14,348 of PITA01006447.1, read as the reverse complement.
AGAAGTGGGATTGCTGGATCATATAGCAATCTATTTCCAGTTTTTAAGACTCTCTATAGTGGTCGTACCATTTTGCATTCCTACCAACAGTATAAAATCCTTTTCTCCACATGTTAACTAGTACTTATTATTCCTTGTCTTTTTTATTTTATTCATTTTAACAGGTGTGAAGTGATATCTTATTGTGGTTTTGATTCACATTTCCCTGATTATTAGTGATGTTGAGCATCTCTTCAAATACCTACTAAACATTTGTATGTCTTCTTTGAAGAAATACCTGCTCAAGTCCTTAGCTTATTTTTTAAATTGGGTTACTTTTTCTACTGAGCTGTAGGAGTTTCTTATATATCTTTGAGAGTAAGAACTTATCAGATATATGGTTTGCCAATATTTTCCCCTAATCCATAGATTACCTTTCCATTCCATTGATTCCTCTGCTTTCTAATATGATGTAATCATATCACATTACATCACATTTGAGTATGACGTTAGTTGTGGGCTTGTCACGTATAGTATTCCTTATGTTGAGATACTTTCTTTACCCAGTCATCTATTTTTCATTTTATTGCCTGAGATTCTGATGTCCTACCCATGAAATCATTGCTAAGACCAATGGGATGAAGTACTTCTCCTAAGGGTTTTAGGAATTGCAGTTTCAGGGCTTATGTTTAAGTCTTCAATGTGTTTTGAGTTGATTTTTTTATATGGTGTAAGGTAAGAGTCCAATTTCATTCTCTTGTATGTGGATTCTCAGTTTTCCAACACCATTGTTTGAAGACACTGTTCTTTCCCCATTGTGTATTCTTCATGCTGTTATTAAACATTAATTGACCATATAATCTGGGCTTATTTCTGGGCTGTCTATTCCATTCCATTAATCTACATGTCTGTCTTTATCCTAAAATCATACTGTTTTGTTTAGTATAGATTTGTAAAATATTTTGAAATCATGAAACCTCTAGCTTTGTTCTTTCTCAAGACATTTGGCTATTCTTGGCCTTTTTAAAAGAAATTTTAGGATTTTTTTTTCTATTTCTGTAAAAGTACTAATGGGATTTTGATAGGAATTTTATTAAGTCTGTAGATTCCTTTGAGTAATATGGGTATTTTAATAATACGAAATCTTCCACTTCATGAATGTGGGATATCTTTCCATTTTGTTTGTATCTTTAATTTCTTTCATCAATATTTTGTAATTTTTATTATACAAATCATTCACATCTTTAAATTTATTTCTGAGCATTTACTACTTTATGATACTATTGTAAATGGATTTGATTTTCTAATTTCCTTTCATATAGTTTGTTACAAATCTATAGAAATGCAACTGATTTTTGTATATTAATTTTGTATCTTGCAACTTTACTGAATTTTTAAATTATTTATGACAGGTTTTTTTTAAGATTTTATTTATTTGACAGAGAGAAACACAGCCAGAGAGGGAACACAAGCAGGGGGAATGAGAGAGGGAGAAGCAGGCTTCCGGTCAAGCAGGGAGCCCGATGTGGGGCTTGATCCTGGGTCTCTGGGATCATGACCTGAACTGAAGGCAGTCACTTAACCAACGGAGCCACCCAGGCACCACCAACAGTTTTGGTTTCTTTTTCTTTTCTTTTCTTTTTTTTTTTAATAGAGCCTTTGGAGTTTCCCATATATAAAATCATGTCATCTGCAAACATGGGCAGTTTTATTTCTTCCGACACAGTTTGGATGCTTTTTATTTCTTCTTCTTGCCTAATTGCTTGGCCTAGAGCTCCTAGTATTATGTTGAAGAGAAGTGGTGAGAGCACACATTTTTGTATTTCTCCTGATTTTAAAGGAATAACTGTTACTTATTTATATTTCACATTTGAAATGTTAGTTGTGGGCTTGTCATGTATAGTATTCCTTATGCTGAGATACTTTCTTTACCCAATTTGTTGAGAGCTTTTATCCAAAATGGATTTTGAAGTTTGTCAAATGCATTTTCTGCCATCTATTGAGGTGACTGAATGATTTGGATCCTTCATTCCATTAATACACACACACACACACACACACACACACACACACATATTTACTGATTTATATATGTTGAAAATAGTATCTTTGCATCCCAAGAATAAATCCCACTTGGATCATACTGTATGATCCTTTTAATGTGTTCTTGGGTTCAGTTTGCTAGTCTTTTGTTGAGGACTTGTACATCTGTATTCATCATGAATGTTGGCCTGTAGTTTTTGTTTCTTGTTCTGTCCTCATCTCAGCTTCAGTATCGGGGTAATGCTAAACTCATAAAATTAGTTTGGCAGTATTCCCTCTTCTTCATTTGTTGGGAAAAATTTGGGAAAGATTCAGTATTTATTCTTCTTTACAAGCTTGGTAGAATTCATCAGTAAAGCCATCTGATCCTGGGCTTTTCTTTGTTTTGCAGTTTTTGATCACTGATTCAATTTTCATGCTAATGACAGTTTTATTCAGAGTTTTTTCATGTTTTCAAGATTAGTCTTGGATGGTTGTATGTTCCTAGGACTTTATCCATTCCTTCTAGATTGCCCAGTTTGTTGGCATTTAATTGTTTATAGTTGTCTCAGGATCCTTTCTTCCTCCATGACATCAGCTATAACATCTCTTCTTTCATTCTGATTTTTTTTATTTGAAACTTATCTCTTTTTTTTGTCAGTCCACCTAAGGAGATGAGTATTTTGTTTATCTTTTGAAAACACAACTCTCAGTTTCATTTTTTCCCATTGTTCTCTAGTCTCTATTCTTTTTCTTTTTTTCCTATGCTAATCTTTGTTATTTAATCCCTTCTGCTCTCCTTAAGCTTAGTTTGTTCTTTTTCTGGTTTTTTAAGGGGTAAAGCTATTGTTTATTTGCTATATTACCTTTATTATTTATTTATTTGTTGTGTATTTATTTATTTATATTCAAAGCCAATCTCTTATTGAGTGTTTAAAGTCTGACATTACAATCTATTTGCATAAACTACATGAGTTTATCTCAATTGTCTTTTTTTTTTTTTTTTTTTGCCATAACCCAGCCACCTTATCCCTCCCCTTCCCACCCTCGCCAGCAACGCTCAGTTTGTTTCCTGAAATTAAGGGTCTCTTATTATATTACCTTTATTACTTTTTAAAAATATTTTATTTATTTATTTGACAGAGAGAGACACAGCTAGAGAGAGAACACAAGCAGGGGGAGTGAGAGAGGGAGAAACAGGCTTCCCACTGAGCAGGGAGCCCGATGTGGGACTAGATCCCAGGTCTCTGGGATCATGACCTGAGCCGAAGGCAGTCGCTTAACCAACTGAGCCACTCAGGCACCCCATATTACCTTTATTTATTTATTTATTTATTTATTTATTTATTTATTTATTTTTTCACAGTTTCTACAAGGCCTTTAATTACATTCACACTTAATTTTAACTTTCATTTGCATTAGATAATTTTCTTTTTTTTTTATTGTTACTAAATTTTTTTTTCCAGTGTTCCAAGATTCATTCCCCATTCCCCAGACCCAGTGCTCCACGCTTTAGGTGCCCCCAGTACCCACCACCAGGCTCTCCCATCCCTCCACCCCCCTCCCTCCAAGTCCCTCAGTTTGTTTCTGTGTCCAAAGTCTCTGTTGTTTCGTTTCCCTCCCTAGATTACCCTACTTCCCCTTTACTTTCCTTCTTCCACTGTCCTCCAGTTTACCCTTCATGCACTGCAAGTAAGTGAAACCATGCGATACTTGACTTTTTAATGTAGACTTTTATCACAAAATCTTTTCTCTTAGTATTGCTTTTGTTATATCCCATCAGTTTTGATATGTTGTGTTCTCATTGTCAGTTTCTTGAGGATTTTTTTTCTTCTCATTTCGTTTTTGATTTATTCTTGATCTCTGGGTCTTCAAGAGTTTGTTGTTTAATATCTACATATTTGTAAATGTTCCAGTTTTCTATCTGCTAATGACTTCTTCTTTCATTCTATTGTGGTTAGAAAAGATGCTTAATATGATTTAATTTCTTAATTCTTGATTTTTTTAGCATAACACATGACCTGTGCTGGAAAAATTCTGTGTGCACTTGAGAAAAATATATATTCTGTTGTTGAGTGGAGTGTTCTGTCTATGTGTGATGGGGCCATCATCTATAGTGTTGTTTTGTCTTTACTGGTCTTCCGTTTTCATGTTCTACCCAGTAAGCGACAAGGAAGGATATTATATGATAACAAAAGGATCAATCGTCTAGAAAAATGCAACAATTATAAATATATATGCACCCAATATCAGAGCACCTAAACATTAACAGAACTGGAAGGAGAAATAGAAAGTAATACAATAATAGTAAACTTCAATCCCTTACTTTCAATAATGAATACATCTTCTAAATCCTTTTATGTCTGAAATTATGTTTCTTATGAGTGATAATTTGGTTTGATATGGAATTCTCTCTTGAAAATTACCCTCCCTCTGAAATTGAGGTAATCTTTCTTTGCCTTAAAGAATGAATGTTGGAAAAAAAAGAATGACTGTTACCAATGTTGTCAGTCTATTTTTTACCCTTTTGAAGGTACCTTTTTTCTTTCTGAGAGGCTTTTAGGGGCTTCACTTTGTTAATGGCATCCTGAATGTAGCTCATTAATTCACATTGCTTGTTCCTGTGTCTGTCCTTCAGCACCCTGCAGACTCATATTTCTTCAGCACTTAAAAATGTAATTTTTACTTAAAATAATAGTTTAGCCATAATAGTTTATCAGCCCTTATATTTTCTCTGTTCTGTCTCTGCATCTCCTCCAAAATGTGTATTTCCATTCGTGAACTACTTCTTTTTTGTTTCCTAAGATTTTATAATCTGTGTTCTGTGTTTAATTTGTCTTAATTTTATGAATGTGCTTAAATTTAAAATGTATAAATTCTATTGATTTTTAAATTTTAATTATTATACTTCATGTAACAGTGAAGATTTTATTCTCATCCATTTTTAAAATGCATAGTTCCTTTGTTAGACCAATCTATTTTTATTTATTGTATTTTCACCTTTCTCAAGTTTTCCATCAAATATTAGATTAAAATTTAAGAATTCTGCTGGTTCCTTGGTGACGGCTCTTCTGATTTCTATAGTTTTTGGTTATTGTCTAATTTCTGCCAAAAGATGTGTGCTCATACCTTACCATGAAGACTTGTTTAATTGTTATTCAATGCTGCTTTTTTTTCCCTTTTCTATCCACAACATGATAGATCAGATGTTGATAATAAGTAGGGAGACTATAGGAAAGCACTTTGTAGATGCATTGGCATGTGAACTAAGCTTCCGTTCACATTGACTGCATCGAGGAGGGGTGAACCGGCTGAGACTGCATCTCAAGTGCCAGACTAAGGAGTCTACTCTGGATGCCAGCATCTCCACTGGGATCAGAGCCCTCCACAGCTGATTAACCAGCGCTTTCTGCATACTGTTTGTTCTTTGTGTATGTAAGCAGTGCTTGAATTTGAGGGTTGAGAGTCATGAGTGTAAGAGGACCAGTGCAGCCTTCTACAGATAACCCGTTTGCATATCTCTATCCTTCCATGCACCAAACAATGAGTTGGGCACCTCCCCAATAATGTCTCCTTTTTTGAATTTACATGTATTTGTGCATGTGTGAGACCAGTTCTGTCTTCTCCGGTTAATCCATGAATACAGTCCCATGTATTTGCTAAAATATCTAGTCTACTCCTGCCCATTCCCTATTCTAGATCTATCATGGATGCATATTTTTGTACATTTTGTTTTTATTCCTGTTACACTCGGGGAAAAAAAAGACAGAAGTGAACATGCATGATAAATTGTTATATTGAACCATTGTTTGTTACTTCCTTATGGCAGTGGAAACTGCATGAAAAAATGTTATGGTTTATCATGGCAACAGTGATCATATTTTGTGTTCTTTTTCTTTTTTCTTTTCTTTTCTAAGATTTTATTTATTTGACAGAGAGGGAGAGAGAGTAGAGCAGGAACACAAGCAGGGAGAGTGGGGGGCGGGGAGCAGGCTTCCCGCTGAGCAGGGAGCCCAATGCAGAGCTCTATCCCAGGACCCTGGGATCATGACCTGAGCCGAAGGTAGATGCTTAACAACTGAGCCACTAAGGCACCCCTGTATTCTTTTTGTATCAGTTTTCCCCCCAATATTCATTACCTGTTTCTTCCAGGATTACCAGTATCTCTTTCTTTCTGCTTTAAAAAGCCAGTATTAATGCTGATCCCCTAACATTTGGCATCAAGCCTACACAATTTCATCAAAGGTTTCACAACCTCACCTCAATTCCTTAACATTCCTGGAGAGATGTTACCATGGTACTTGTTTGCATCTACTAAAAAACCATGATGTACACAATAAAGATAAGAAAGCTTTTGAAGGAAAACTGAAACTCAGTTTCATTCATGAGACAGGTTTATTGTTCGAGTTATAGACACAGGTATTGAGCACTTCTCCAAGAACTGATCAGCATGTGCCTACTTGTTTAAAAAGCCGCTATGATCCAGGGGCGCCTGGGTGGCTCAGTTGGTTAAGCGACTGCCTTCGGCTCAGGTCATGATCCCGGACACCTGGGATCGAGTCCCACATTGGGCTCCCTGCTCAGCAGGAAGCCTGCTTCTCTCTCTCTCACTCCCCCTGCTTGTGTTCCCCCTCTGGCTGTGTTTCTCTCTGTCAAATAAATAAAATCTTTAAAAAAAAAAAAAAAGCTGCTATGATCCAAAAGTAATAAACTTTTCCTAGGCTTCAAAGTTTGTACTCTCTTTGGAGAAATGTCTTTTCATGTCTTCTGCACATTTCTTGACTGAATTATTTGTTTTTTGGGTGTTGAGTTTGGTAAGTTCTTTATAGAGCATGAAAGAGGCCATGTGATGTGATGCGCACTGGGTGTTATATGCAACTGATGAATCACTGAACTCTATCTCTGAAACTACTAATATACTCTATGTTAATTAACTGAATTTAAATAAAATAAAAAATAAAATGTGTACTCTCTGGAAAAATAGATATCCACAATTTTTCTAAGAAAAATATGCATTTATAACACTGGTAATATTAGCATTGCAGTATAAAATCTAACCTAAAACTTAAGTCTAGGGGGCCTGCATGGCTCAGTTGGTTGGTCTGTCAAATAAACAAATAAAATGTTAAAAAAACAAAAACCTTAAATCTGCCAGTTGGATGGGTGAAATGACCCTGAGAATTTAGCTTCCAAAATGTAAACGAGAAATGGTAGCACCGGTATTTGTTACATAATACATTCACTAATAGGAATGATTTCCATCAATTTAATGGACTTTCAGTCAAAATACCAAAAGAGCACTTTATGGAAGTTGAAACCTGATTCTCAAATTCATATGGACTAGTAAAGTTAAAAAGACGGTAGTTTTTAAAACATACAACATATTTCTTCTCAGATACCAAGAAAAAATATCTGAAGTACAGTAGTTAAAATACTAAAGATTTTATAGACATAGTAGTATAATGTAATAGAGATGAGTATCTTAGCACACACTATGCAATATGATGAAGGGGGAAATGTAGTAATGGTGTTAAAAATTAATTATGGAAAGACCCAAGGTGCCCTTCAACAGATGAATGGATGAAGAAGATGTGGTCCATATATACAATGGAATACCATGCCTCCATCAGAAAGGATGAATATCCAACTTTTGTAGCAACATGGACTGGACTGGAAGAGATTATGCTGAGTGAAATAAAGCCAAGTAGAGAAAGTCAAGTATCACATGGTCTCACTTACTTGTGGTGCATAAGGGGTAATATAGAGGACAGTGGGAGAAGGAAAGGAAATGGGAAGTAGGGTAATCCAGGGAGGGAAACGAAACAACAGAGACTTTGGACACAGAAACAAACTGAGGGACTTGGGGGGTGGGGGTGGGAGAGACTGGTGGTGGGTACTGAGGGCACCTATTGCATGAAGCACTGGGTGTGGGGCATGGGCAATGAATCCTGGGACACTGGGGAAAAAAATTAAGTAACAATAAAAAAATAAAAAATAAAAAGTCAAGGTAAATAAAAAAACAAAAAAATTAATCATGGAAAAATAAGAATTGAATACCTTGCTGAATTTCAATACCAAGTACACTTCAATCCCTGTCTCTAACATACATATATATAAACACCAGATAAAGTAAAGTCAGAAACATGCAAAATAACACCTTTGGAAGAAAACATAAAACATCATCAGCACTTAGGTTAGGTAGGAATTTATTAACTAGGATAAACTGTATAAGCCATAATGAAAAACAAGGAAGCAATTGATTACTTTTTAAAATACAGGTACAGACTGGGAGGATGTAAACGTAGAGAGAGTACTGAGACTATATATGGAAATAGTACGAGTTCAAATTTAAGTAGATAATCTAATAGGAAAATTAGACAAGAAGTTTATAACAAAGTGTTTTGAAGCCAATAAAAAATAAGGGATTTTCTTCAACCCATGGAAGTTCACGGAAAAGAAAATTAAAGGAATAATCTATTTTCTTCAGAATACATTATTTCAAAATCTAATTGTAAATCATTACCAAATATTTGAGGAAATAAAGTGTCTATCCATTGTTGGCATGAACATAGATGGTACAGCTGCAAAGGAGAGCGGGTCAGAAGAACCGAGAAAGTAGAAACTGTGCATAACATGAAAATCTTCCTGTCTTTGTTTCTGCACAACTTACAAACATATGTTTACATATTCACTCTTGTGTATATTTATATACTATAGAAATTCTCACGCATGGGCCTGAGAAGATGTGAACAAACATGTTCATTGAAGACTTCTTACAATAAGAAAACATTGAGGAAAATCTAAGTAGTTATCAATAGGGAAATAAAGACTTTGTCCAATACCATCCTCTTTGATTCTTAAGTACTGTGGACCAAGCAACAACATTTGGATGCAACCCAAATTTTAGACTAGATCTTAAAAATACATTGTTGTATGAATACATCAGGTTGTTAAATAATTATGCATCATGAAAACATTTATGTGCACGTTTTAAACATACTTTAAACAATGATCTCTACAAATTGTAAATATGATCTCATACATGCATATGCATGCAAATATGGTGCACGTGCCTCTGTGTGTGTGTGTGTGTGTGTGTGTGTGTGTGTGTGTGTGTGTATGCACTGGTACCCAAAAAAATACACAACAAAAGTATGAGACTTGTTGCCTCTTGGGAGTTCATGTGGTAAGAGAAGAGAAAGGTATATGTTATATGTTAGAATAGATTTAAGTTTTATCTGTCATTTCTTTTCTTTTTCTAGGCTTATTGTGATATTACTGACAAAAATATATGTAACGCTAAAGTATACAGTATGATGATTTGAAACATTGCAAAATGATTGCATAATAAGGTTGTCTCACACCTCCATCAGTGGGCACTTGGGTTGTTTCATGCCTTGGCTGTTGTAAACAATGCTGAAGTGAACAAGAGGGTGCAGATATCTTTTTTGAGACAGTGTTTTTATTTCCTTCACGTATATATGAAGAAGTGAGATTGCAGGATTGCATGCTAGTTCTATTTTTAACTTTCTGAGGAATCTCCTTGCCATTTTCCAGAGTGGCTTCACCAGTTTGCATTCCCACCAACAGTGCACGAGGGTTCCCTTTACTTCCCATCCTTATCTGCATTTGTTATCTCTCATCTTTTTGAGTCTCACCATTCTGAGGGGTGTGAGATGGTATCTCATTGTGCTTTTGATTTGCATTTCCCTCATGATGTGGAGTACCTTCTAAAACCTGTTGGCTGGTTGTATGTCCTCCTTAGAGAAAATGTTCTACTCAGGTCCTTTGCTCATTTTTTTTAACCACACTTTTCTTCTGCATAAAGTTGCGTGAGGTCCTTAGATATTTTGAATACTAACCCCTAATGGATGCATGATTTGCAATTATTTTCTCCCATTACATTGATTTCCTTCTTATTCTGCTGGTAGATTTTTATGCTTTGCAGTAGCTCCATAGTTTTATACAGTTCCACTTGCTGTGCTTCTGTTGTCATATTTGAAAATTTTCTGCCAAGACCAACCTCAAGGCACCTTTTCCCTAAATTTTCTTCTAATACTTTATTATAGTTTCATACCTTAAGTTTAAATCTTTAATTAATTTTTAGTTAATTTTTGTGAATGGGTTAAAATGGTCGTCCAATTTCATTATTCCCAGTTTTTTCCAGCAGCATTTATTGAAGAAACTTCCTTTTCAAGTCTTCTTGGCTCCCTTGTTAGTTGACCCATATGCATGGGCTTATTTCTGGGCATTTCTTTTCTACTGATCTATTTTTATGCTAGTCACATATTATTTTGATTACTATAGCTTTGCAATATAGTTTTAAATCAGGAATTTGATGCTTCCTGCTTTGTTCTTCTCTCTCAGGTTTGTTTTGGCTCTCAGGGTTGTTTATAGTCCCGTTTTTAGGATTTTTTTCCTATTTCTGTAAATAATATCATGGAATTTTGATAGGGATTGCACTGAATCTGTACATAGCTTTAGATAGTATGGGCATTTTAACAATGTTAATTCTTCTATTTCATGAACATGGGATAGCTTTCCATGTATTTTTGTTTTCTTCAACTTCATTAATTTCTTATAATATTCAGGGTACAGATTTCTCACTTCCTTATTTATATTTCTTGTTTTCCTTTTAAAATAGAAACACATATTAATTTTTACTAATTCTAAGTAATTGAAATATAAATCTTTAAATATTATTTATTTTTATAGTTTTCAAATTTACATCCCCTCAGAAAAACCTCCACACAATTATAGTGGCTATTTGAGTTTTATAAAGATTAAAAATGAATCTTAGTTTATTTTTGTATGTTCATGTTGTTCTTGTTCACATTTTGAGAGTAAACTGATGCTACACTAATATGTGAATTACTTAGTGTGTCTTGTCTTCCTTGTATCAATAAATCAGAATCCAGTAAAACCTTATGTATTTAATTTTTATTAGAGAAAGAATTTTTATAGAGAAAGAAAGATCTTTCATTTAAGGTATATGTCACCAGGCTTAAATGGTAATGTATTTATCATAGAAGTGGGATTTTATAATAAATGTACATAATCAACACAAAAATCTGGAAAGAAATTTCAGTTCAAGGGTGGCCGGTCATAATCACTTTTTTCCAGTTTGGAAAAAGTATTTGCTATCCAGGGGAAGGAAAAGAGTTTGCTTCATACGTGGACAGAGACCTTAATCCATTGTCTTTGGCCCAGATTTCTGTCAAGCTGTGTCAAATAAAGAATAAGGTAACTTTAAATTTAGAGGGTTTGCATTATTCAAGTCAGACTATAGAGGTACAAAACTGCCCAGTTTGTAACCTTCTATCTGTAAGGATTTTCTGGAAATAACCTGAGGTAGAAATTAGATCCATTTCTCTTGTGAAACATGTGCATCACACAGCCACATATGTTGTATGTATCTTGTAACTGAGCATGATCATTTCCTGAACTCTGCCCTGTCCACCCTGAGAGATCGCAACCTGAGTTTAATGTTGGAAATGAAAAGCTGGGCAACAGGACAGGGATGCTGACAGTTTTATTTAAATTCACAAGATGTAAATATCATATCACATTTTTTAAAAAAGAGCTTTTGGGGTCCTATTCTTTTGTTTCATTTCATGAATTCCCAAAGACAGTGAAAGACAGTGCAGATGAGCTTAATTATTATCTTCTGCTTGAGCATGCTGTGAGAAAAGATTAAGGGGAGGGGGAGGAGGAAGAGATGAAATATCCATGACAGAAATTAGTATTTAGCACACATTTTGAAATCACACTGTTTCTGACAACTTCCGTGCTTCTCCCTTTCAACACAGAACAGACCCAAACTCCTCATTTTTAGCTCAATTATTTTACTTTCTACATTTAAAGCACATCTTCTGCTAGGTTTCTGATATTTCCCAGTATCCAATACTAAATAATTCTGCATAGAAAGAATTCAGCTTGATTAGGTTAAAACATACAGAATCCTTCGTAAGGGCTAAAACATTACACTGACTACCATTCCCACCCACTGTGTGTTAAGCTTGGGAAATTCTAAGTTTTAGGTTTAGCAGTTAAATGGGAACTATGATATCATCAAACTGCCAAATTAAATAAGAAATATGTTTGTACAGCATGCAAAGAGTTGCCACATTTAGATATCTATTTCAATTCTAGCAGAAATAATGTGGTGAAGACACTTTGTTTAGTGCTAAAAATCCAAGAATGACTCAAAGCATGCAAGACAAAAATTATACATATTCATGTCAACCAACAGCAAATGTATTTGAAATCAACATACTGTTTCATCACTAAATGTCTTCTGAGTGGGAGCTGATGTTCAAAGAAGGCACATAAAGAGCAGAAACAGAAACTCACCGCTCTTGCCCAGAGCCCTCTCTGCATGCCCAGTTTCTGCCACTGGACCTTTTTAGTGAAACTGCTTTTGGGGTCTCTAGTTCAGGAGACTATTCCCTCTATGCCTCCCCCAATTTTTTCCTGATATTATACATTCACTAGTGTGTCCAACACTCAAGCTTCTGAAGAACTGAAGGGTAAGCCTGGCCTCAGGCCTCCAGGGGAATCCGAAGGGTTCAAATTTGGAATTTGGAAAGTCACAGCTCCTAAAAGTCACTTTGGATATTGGCTAAGTCTCTGTGATGCAGATTGCAGAAACCACACCAAAAAACAAAACAAAACAAAACAAAACAAAACAAAACAAAACAAAACAAAAGTGTGATTTTAACAACCTATGATTATGTCCTTTCCATGGATACTCAAGTGGAGAAGGTATGTCACCCAGAAAATTGAGAAGTGGATGGAATTAACAGTGCTTTCTCTACACCTTCTGTATCTCTTTCATCCTTCACCAAAACCCCCATGAAGTCTTCACAATATGATCTTGACATTGCAGCAGATAACCCAGAAAACAATCCAGTAAAAAACAGGCTGTTGTCTACTGTAGAAGATCCTTGGATGGTGAGGCATGCCTGTAGCTGTCGCTCCATCCCAGTGCCCCCGTGAAGCACCCCATGCAACAAGGCTGCTTTACAAAGCCTCCCTGTATGTGCAGGAAGCTGGGGTTCTTCCTGGAGATGGACTGTTAAGACTCCGGGAAGGACCAGGCAGCCCAGCCCTGCCCCCGTTTCCCAACAATAAATAGCCGAGCAATGAGCTCCTCCAGTGCATGACCTGTTCTGTGAGCCACAGCCATGGACAGGTGAAAGGCAGAGTAGCCAAGGAGATCCCCACCAAGTCTCTTAGAAGAACCTGCCATCAGCCATTTGCTCTGTCTGGTAAACCTACTAGTGGCCTTTTATTCTACTGGAAGAGTGGACTAGCAAGCACATTTATTACTGGTCCAACTCAAAAGAAAATTTCATCTTCTTGTTTATTGTCTACAAACCAGCCTCTGCCCCAGTGTCCCATTGTCCGGTCACAACAAGCAGACACATCCATTCTGTACCTTTGTGGTTAATACTGAGCATGTAAGGAAAAGTCTGTGGACATTTAAGTGAGTAGATGGCTAGAATATGTAAGACCAAACTTCTCCATCCCTACCATCACCATACATTCATAAAGGAAACTCTGTAATACATATAATGCATTTGATAAGAAAGATTTTACATTTAAAGCTATAGGATGCTATTATGACGTGAAGAACTGTAAAACTTAAATAACTAGAAGTGAAAATAATCCTAATTTTAAAAATTCATCCAAGGCAGTGATTAACAGAAGGGCACAGAAGATCTGAAACACTGACTAAAAAGATTGTATTAGGAAATCATTCTAAGACATGGGCTAAAATTATGCAGAGAAATGAATATTATGAGAGAAAACTCAAGAGCCATAAAGGAGAATAAAACCAGGATGTGTGAAATCTCTGAAGTCCAGATGGGAATGCAGTGATAAGTAGTAATCAAAGACAGGATGAAAGAACATTCTCCGGAGGTAAAATAGGCTGAGTTTCTCAAATTGAATGGGCTCCTTGGAGTATAGGGAAGATTTCAAAAGAAAATTAAGATACATATATCCTAGTAAAGTTCTCAGTTTTAAGGATCAGGAGAGAATCAACAAGCTTCCACATACAGAAAATAAATAATGTACAAAAGGAGAACCATGGTTAGCATCAGGCACATTAACTCTGAGAACAGTACCACTGAGAAGAAGTCATGAAGGCTGAATTGTAGAAATATCAGAGGTAACGGACTGGCAGAAACAAAAGCTGTTGAAGTCTAGTGCTTGTCATTGTTATGGGCAAACAGTGAGTGTTACCTAAACCAGCATGACCTCTGTCCTACCTGGGGATTACACGGGCAAACAGTGGTTGTTACCCTAAACTAGCATGGTCTCTGTCCTACCTGGGGATTACA